>CAXIPT010000006.1:4839530-4876288 GCA_964030475.1 Tethya wilhelma | reverse complement strand
GTGTGTGTGTGTGTGTGCTTGTGTGTGTGTGTGTGCTTGTGTGTGTGCGTGTGTGTGTGTATGTGTGTGCATGGGGGAGGGAGGTCCCATACAACATTTTCTATTCAGGCTGAATCAACAATATTAAGCTGCAATGTATATTATTACTGTAACAGGGTGTGGCATGCAGCTGCAGACAGATTATTCATTTCAACATGTTTTCCAAGAGAAAGTTTATCAGCACAAGCCACATAGGTCATAAAGTTCCAAATTAAAGACAACCAATACTTTGATTCAAGGTCTATACAAACATTGTCAAGAGGCAGACCATGTGGAATTAATATTCAGAGATTTAACTTTCAAAACCCAGAATTCTAAAGAATTTGAGCCAGTAGTGGTGGGAACTAGCAACATTATTTTTTTCCCCAGCTAGCTTGTGACCATGACTTGCAGTGATTTGACAATAATTATTGTGACATGCAGAATGAAGGTCGATCACACAGGCTGACACAGCAATTTATATTGATTATTTTGAGTGCAGTTGCATACATGCACATACAATGTCATGCTTGTAAGACAATTTGAAACTATATTTTGCATAAACAAAAAGGAAAAGGAAACTGCTTTATATATAGAGCTAAAACAAGTATTACTATAATATTATATATTAGTAAGCTACCACAATCTATAATTATATAATTATGAAAAAAATGATTTTCACATGCTTTGCTTGGTTCACTAAAAGAGATCACCAATGTCAAGCCCAGCATCAGAAAGTAAATCAAGCAGTGTTGTCAGCAGGCTAAGAATACCTCCAAGATCCAATATATGCAATTCAGTTGACTCAGAGGTAAGTTGTGTGTGCAAACTGTTTGATGCTTTTGGTGCTGATTGATTTACACTTGACTGCACACACAAGCTACCATATCGATTCCTTTATATATTCCTCAAAACATACCCACACTGAATAACAATTTGTACAATTATCAGCCAGCGTCTGTGAAACATTATCCTAATTCTGATCAATATGCTTCCAAGCAACAAACTACCATGTTTCAATACCAGCCAAATATTCCTAACATTGAACAGATATGCAGGCGTGCACTGAAATGCTAATCATTGCGATCCTCACCCACCATTGAGTGAACTAATACACTCATTTGTCTGTTGACAATCATAATCACATAGGTGAAATAGCCTTTGATCTGATTGCCTATCAGAATCAATCTATCAATTCTCAGAATTGAAATTATAGCAAGTCCAGTATTATAAACAAGTTGAGATGAATAGTTGCAGCAACCACAACAGTTTACAGAGTTCAGTTCAATGAAAAATAATTATCATGACGTCTACAAATTGACAAACATTTCACCAGTAGCATAATGTGTACACACATAGATCCACATACTCATACTGTGCCATCGCTCAGAGACAAGAGGTGGAAGGAAGCCAATTCTTTTGAATCATGGCTGAATAACTTGTGGTAATAACTATTATTAACGGTAGAGATGAATGAATGACCACACCCATGCCCTAGCATAGGCAAATTAAATGGATGACAGTACAAACTTGTTATTTTATAGATAGATGCAGAGCTTTATGAGAAACACACACACACACACACACAGAGCAAACGTATGACTCAAGGGTCTATACATGATAATAATAATCATACGTACGGTAGTACGTATAGTAGGAATGGGCCGACTGTCCCATAGACACAATACAAAATGTTGGCCACCATAAAAATCTAGTCAAACAAAATTAAACCTNGGAGTTGATTCTGGTGTAAGATCAACCTCTTCTGGCCATGGTATGCATTCATATGGAAGTATTAATCGTACTTTACAGCAGGAGCCATCTAATTAGAAGCATTCTGACTAAATGATATACTCGACAAAATGAAAACGTACAATAATTATTATGATTGTGTATATTAGTTGACTATTAAAGATTTAAGTATAGTACTATAAACTTGAGTTTTGTTTGTATCATGCTTATTTGACATTGTATAAAATACTAATTATTATATTATGGAATGAAAGGTTTAATTTGTTCTATTGTTTCCACATTTATATAATTATTACGTAGCTTTTTAGTCTATCGTTAATTGAATACACATCACTTTAAGGCTATTAAAATTAAAATTGTATCATTTTCATTATTATAATGTGTAATATTGTAAAACATTTACAGTAGTAATAACTGAATAGATAGATAGTCTAAGATAGATAAACTTTTTATGTCATGCTCAATGCAGCAGGCCAATTGGCCCATATGACAAAAATTTACAAAATTAAAACAGCAGTATTTGGCACAGATAAAAAGGAAACATAAACAGTAGTGATAAAATATATTAAAACCAACAGCAATATTTGTAAAAGGAAACATAAACAATTGAGTAGCAATTGAGTAGCAATAAAATATATAAAATATATAAAAATATATATATATGAGTGGCCTTCTAACTCAGCCGCACTGCAGGGAGTTTGGAAATAATACAGGGTCGTTTTTTTTTTTTTTTTTTTTTTTTTTTTTTTTTTTTTTTTTTAGATAAGAAAATAATATAAAAAGAGAAGGATTTTCAGCGAGAAATGAGGGTGATTGACAGTAGTATTAAGAAATCATTACTCCATATGAAAATGACTGATGCACGAGGTTTGTTGTAGTGTGATAGATCGTGATATTTCTAGAGAGGTGTAATATAAATAAAGAGAAAGGTTTCCAGCGAGAAATGAGTATGATTGACAGAAGTATTATGATAGTGAGAGAGGATAATCGGAGAGAAATCTTTAAGTTTACTCCATATGAGAATGACTGATCGATGCAGGAGGTTTACTATAAAATTAGTAATGTGAGAGGATACGATATATAATATTTCAGAGAGATGTGATGATGGTTGGCAATAAAATTAATGAAAGTGGATTTTTTTTTTTTTTTTTTTTTTTACATATTAAGAAAATAATATAAATAGAGAGAAGGGTTTCCAATGAGAAATAAGGGTGATTGACAGTAGTATAAAGAGAGAGTGTGAGTGGTAGTCGAAGAGAAGTCTTTTACTCCCTATGAGAATGACTGAATGCAGGTGGTTTACTATAAAATTAGTATTGTGATAGATCATGATTTCCAGAGAGATGTGAGAATCAGCGAGAAATGATGTGATTGACAGCAGTACTAAGAGAGAGTGTGAGTGGATGATCGAAGAGAAATCTTTACTCCATTTGAGAATGACTGAATGCAGGGGGTTTACTATAAAATTAGTGATGTGATAGATCATGATTTTTCAGAATGACGACAAAACTATTTTGAGAGAGACAGCGGAGATGGATAATTTGAAAGATGACAGAATAAGAGACTAAATGAGTGATGAGTACCGAGTGGTTAGATGAGAAATAAAGTTGTACACAAAGTGGTGGTAGTGAAAGTATAAAAACTGAATGATAGAGACACTGAGATATAAATATTATAAGAGTCAGAATAATTGNGTACGAACGGTGGTATGGTGAGAAACCAGACTTGAAACACATTCGAGTCTTTGGGTGTATAGTCTACACTCATGTCCAAGAAGGAAGAAGGAAGAAGTTAGACAGCAAAGCAGAGAAGCTGAGATTCATTGGCTACACAAGCACTGCACATAACTACAAAGTTTGGGACGAAAGAAAGAGGAAGAGTTACATCCGTCATGATGTTATCTTTGATGAATTTAATTTTGGAAAGCACAGTCAAGAAGCTCACTCCAAGCCTGAGGAGAGGCGAACTGAGCTGGAGCTTGACTTGAAAGTCCCGGAACAGTTGGAAGGTGCTGATGGACAGTGTGAACAGGAGGAGTCTGCACCTGTAAGTGGTGATGGACAATCAGATCAGGAGGAGTCTATAGGTGGTGATGGACAGTCAAACCAGGAGGAGTCTATAAGTGGTGCTAGACAGTCGGAACAGGAGGAGAATGGTGAAGTAAAGGAACAACAAGAAGTACGAAGGTCTAAGAGAACAAAGCAACCAGTGATTCGCTATGGGTTTGATGACTTTGCCGACGTCAGTACTTTGAAAGTACAGCACATGGTTTTTAAGGTATCAGAAATTAAAGAACCCACCTATGTTGAGGATAATCTGCCACATCGTTTCAAGACGAAAGATCTAGGAAGGCTACACGACAGTCTAGGGATAAGTGTGAGTCTAGGTGAAAGTTCGAGAAGTATCCGACTTAGTCAAAGCCGCTACTTGTTAAAGATCTTAGATAAGTACGATCTTTTTAAAGTCAACACTGAGGTTGAAGCTCAGACTTGTTGCGGACTTGTTGCTGACATGTAATTACTTATCGAGGAGGAGTGTTGTAAAGAGCGATATCGTAATTACATGTATGTCATTGTTTGGACAGAACATTCTAGGACGTTATAGTTTAAGCTAGAGTATACTAGTCTTGCTTAGGTGTATAAGTTTGTGCATAGAACTTTCTAGCTGGTTCTAGAGACTCTACTGTAAGAGTATAAAAGTAGCTTGGTTTGTGTGTAAGTTAGTCTGTAGAGTTGTTGAGTTAGTCGAGTCTGTTAAGTTGTCAAAGTGTCTTTGTATTGCTGTTATTAAGTTTCTGTCATTAAAGTTGTGTAAGCTGACCTAGTTCACTGTCATTTTAGAACATGATTAATATCCAGGACATGCATGGGTTTTTTAATTTGAAAAATTAAAATTTAATTATAAGTACAATAATTATTGTAATATATTATTAAAAAAATAATAATAAAAAAAAAAATTAAAAAAAAATTAACAATTATTCTGACTCTTATAACATTTATATCTCAGTGTCTCTATCATTCAGTTTTTATACTTTCACTACCACCACTTTGTGTACAACTTTTTTTCTCATCTAACCACTCATCACTCATTTAGTCTCTTATTCTGTCATCTTTCAACCTCTTTCTGAAGCATCAGCCATATCCTATCTATAGCTAATTGCAATGACTCTCAACCTCCTCACCTGTTGCAGGGAACAAGCAACAAATGAAGAAAGAAACAAAAAAAAAAAAAACAAAAAAAAAATTTATCCATCTCCGCTGTCTCTCTCAATAGTTTTGTCATCATTCACTTCTCTGGAAAATCATGATCTATCACATCACTAATTTTATAGTAAACCCCCTGCATTCAGTCATTCTCAAATGGAGTAAAGATTTATCTTCGATCATCCACTCACACTCTCTCTTAGTACTGCTGTCAATCACGTCATTTCTCGCTGATTCTCACATCTCTCTGGAAATCATGATCTATCACATCACTAATTTTATAGTAAACCCCCTGCATTCAGTCATTCTCAAATGGAGTAAAGATTTATCTTCGATCATCCACTCACACTCTCTCTTAGTACTGCTGTCAATCACATCATTTCTCGCTGATTCTCACATCTCTCTGGAAATCATGATCTATCACAATACTAATTTTATAGTAAACCACCTGCATTCAGTCATTCTCATATGGAGTAAAAGACTTCTCTTCGACTACCACTCACACTCTCTCTTGATACTATATACTGTCAATCACCCTTATTTCTCGTTGGAAACCCTTCTCTCTATTTACTTAATATGTAAAAAAATTTTTTAAAAAAAATAAATAAATAAAAAAAAATTAAAAATCCACTTTCATTAATTTTATTGTCAACCATCATCACATCTTTATTGTCAACCATCATCACATCTCTCTGAAATATATATCGTGTCCTCTCACATTACTAATTTTAAACCTCCTGCATCGATCAGTCATTCACATATGGAGTAGATTTCTCTCCGATTATCCTCTCTCACTATCATAATACTTCTGTCAATCATACTCATTTCTCGCTGGAAACCCTTCTCTTTATTTATATTACACCTCTCTGGAAATATCACGATCTATCACACTACAACAAACCTCCTGCATCAGTCATTTTCATATGGAGTAATGATTTCTTAATACTACTGTCAATCACCCTCATTTCTCGCTGAAAATCCTTCTCTTTTTATATTATTTACTTGATCTCAAAAAAAAAAAAAAAAAAAAAACGACCCTGTATATTTCCAAACTCCCTGCAGTGCGGCTGAGTTAGGAGGCCACACACCACCTTCTTATATAATTTATTCCTACTCAATTGTTTATGTTTCCTTTTACAAATATTGCTGTTGGTTTTAATATATTTTATCACTACTGTTTATGTTTCCTTTTATCTGTGCCAAATACTGCTGTTTGTTTGTTTTAATTTTGTAAATTTTGTCATATAGGCCAATTGGCCTGCTGCATTGAGCATGACATAAAAAGTTTATCTATCTATCTATCTATGTACTCAGCTAAACATAACTATTATTGCAACAACAAATTATTAATGACATTTTAGTAGTGGTATAGCTATTTCTTAAAACTGTCTCTAAACATCTTTGACAGTGTTCATGGAAAATGTTCCTTTCTAAGTCTATGCTAGCAAAGTTCATACACATTATTTAGAATTAACTATTACAGAATATAATTATTTAAAATTTATTTTGTCCAGATTTTCGAGAATGGTCCACAAAGTAGTATATGAGAACAATGACAAATATTGCAGCTACAAGGGCCACAACAACTGCTACAGTTGTTGTTACTGCAATCACAACATCTTTGTTAGAATCTTGACACAACCCTGGGTCATCCACATCACATGCTGTCCATAGTTCACTTGGGAAAAAGGTACGATCTGAGCCAGGATTGTTGTATAGTGTATTAGCACAGCAGCCAAGATCCTTTTCGAATGTTTCCAGAGCACTGCGACAAGCTGATGGGCAAGTATTTGTTGTTATTGCAGAAGAACATGTTGAGAGAACTGCAAATATAGTTCCAGTGCCTGAATCGATGAAGTCTATAACGTTGTCTCTTGCTTCAGCCCCACATCTCTCCCCATCCTCATTGATCTGACAAGTATCGTCTAGAAAGAGTACATTCTCATGACACAGTGCATCTGTGTATACTTCTTCCAAGCCCTCTCTGTAAGGAGAACTGCATTCGGCTGTTGCAATCCTCTGGTGAAATTCGTCATTTGTGCAAACTTGTCTATCAAAGATACGTCTATACCTGAGACCATTGTTGCAGCTCCCTGAGACAGTTTCAACACCACAACGAGACCAAAAAGTATAACTGAAGAGTGCTTGTAGTTCAGATGAACTATCTGTAGTGTTGAATAAGGAGTTAATGCAGCAGCCAAGATTACTACGCAGAGACTGAAGATAATTTGTACAGGCTGTAGAGCAGTTGTCACTCTCTGGTGTACAAGACAAGGGGGGAGCAGGAGTATTTTGAGCAGCAATTGTGCAGTATTCTCGATTTTCGTTTGTTGCACAGCCTTCTGCAACATACCTCGCAAAATTGTTGACTCCACATTGAGTAGCAATGTTTATTAGCTCTTCTCCATAATCTGAGGTGCATCGGTAGTCCACATAGGCCTCATTGCATCTTTCGCTGTTTATCGATTGACGTCTAAACAATGAATGGTGACCAGCACTCTTCAGGCTTGCAGCTTGTATAAGGTCAAGACCATTATGAATGGTGGCCAGCTTGTGTGGGTTAACACCATGAGCATTCCCTATTTTCAGAATAAGGAAAGCTGCAAACAAGGTCACCTTTTGAAGTTTCATTTTAAGCAAGTTTGTTTTTGTTGCCTTTGTGAAAATAGAAACTTTGTAAGATTTTATATGCAAGCATAGATATTAGTCTCTAATATCTATGATGCAAGCGCAAATAATATTAGCGCATGCGCAGTCCAAGACTAATCTCCTGAACCCTTTGACCTTTCCGAAATTCAATTTTGAACTGTGGTCTTCAGGATCAGACACAACACTCAAGAATAAGACATTGCAAAGTAAGACAAGTATAATAAAAATTTCATAAAAATTAGCAGTGTAGGAATGGGCAGTGCTGCAAAAAGAAAGGAAACAAGGCTGGGACTTTAAATTTCGGCACATGACTACTTCATTTTCATTTTCAATTCCTCATGTATCCAGTCACATAAAATAAATATTGATATGGCTCAAACAATGCTACATGTACATGTCCAATAATTATAGAATCATGATTAATTAAGTCATAAATAAATTAGAAGGTATACAGGCAACCTATATGAGCTTGGAAAACTTTGAAAATGAAGTAGTCATGTGCCGAAATTTAAAGTCCCAGCCTTGTTTCCTTTCTTTTTGCAGCACTGCCCATTCCTACACTGCTAATTTTTATGAAATTTTTATTATACTTGTTTGTTCACTTTTTCCAACACTAAGGTGCTCAATTGCAAGGGAGTATAAGCTATCAGAGACTGGTCAGTCTCTACAAAAAGTATGAGCTACTGCTTTCAAGTACACTGGATGCGCATGCGCATTATAGGCATGCAAACCACGTGGTCTGTTGACGACCTTTACCTACATCAAAATGGCTACATTCAAGTACAGTATTTTATATCAGAGTTTTTAAAATGCCTAGATTTTGTTTGTTATATAGCTTTTAGGCACCAAACGAGTACAAAAGGACGTAGTTCGGATGAAGTCAAGTTGCACTGTACTGTTAAAGCTGGCTGAATGCCTTTTGTTTGTCTGGAAATCGCGTTCAAGTTTGTCAGTTAGGAAGGAAGGAAGGAAGAAGAAAACAAAATTGCACTGTTCTGGCTTCCCGCCAGCGCTCTCTCCAGAGTGCTCTAGAAAGTTTCTGTGAGTTGTGTTGATGCATGCACTTAGAAAACTATCCAAGGGAGGCTTTAATCCATGTCTGAAGGTTTAGCTGTCATTCTCTGAAAGTTTATGAGCATAAACATTTTGTATTGTGTCTATGGGACAGTCGGCCCATTCCTACTATACGTACTACCGTACGTATGATTATTATTATGTTCGAGTTGATATAGACTAGCTATATAGTGTACTCTCTAATCATGGCTTATACAAATCTAGAATGTAAGTGTCCGGCTGTCTATCCGCAGTGTAGCAGTCACATATCATGAGAGTCTAAGTAGCTCAGTAGCATAGAGTCTGTTTTTTACACTATAAATTCAAGAGTTTAATGGTGACGGCTATTAGTGCAACACAAATTGTAACAGTTCCTTGTCCACCGAATGCCTTAATAGATACACCAGCTGAGTTGTTTCCACTTTGATTTTGGGTTGACTGATTCATTGTTTCACTGCTTGTTGATTCTGACTGTGATGGTGTAACAGTTAGATTCATTGTTTCGCTGCTTGTTGGTTCTGACTGCGATGATGCATCAGTTGGTGTACTGACTCGAATAGAAGGAGGTTCAGTTGTCTCTGGATCAGTAGGTGCAGGCTGTTCAGACTCAGTCGTGGCCATTGGTGTGGCACAAAATCCAGGATCATTCAAACTACAAATACTCCACAATGCTGTTGGAACTAATGGATCGGTCATATGTCTGGGATTGTTGTAGATGGCATTTACACAGCAACCAAGATCACTTCGGAGAGATCGAAGAGAATTTCGACATGAAGATGAACAGAAGCCAGTGGAAGTTGCTGTAGCACAGTTTCTTATCACAAGAACCACTAATGCTGTTCCTGTTTCAAGGAACATTATTAACTCGTCTCTTGATTCAGCACCGCAATGCTCTCCTTGTGAGTTCACAAGACATACAGTTGTCGCGCTCCGCTAGCAAGAAGTCTTCACATCCTTCTGCGTTTGAGAGTGCCTCTACTATCATCTGGCTGTAAGGAGGAGTACACTCGGCTACTGCAAGTTGCTGATGAAGGTCGTCATCTGTGCACACCTTGTTCTCAAAAACTGGTGTGAATGAAAGGCCATTGTTGCAACTCTCCACAGTCTCCACACCACATCGTGACCAGAGAGAATAACTGTATATGTCAACAGGAGCATCAGTAAAGTTGAGAAACGAGTTTATACAGCAACCGAGCACACTTCGAAGGGACTGTAAGTAATTGCGGCATCCAATTGAGCAATCTCCAGTTAGGGTACATGTGGCTGTGGTAGTTGGTATGTTCAGTGCTGCTATTCCACAGTAGTCACCATTTTCATTTGTAGCACAAGCCCCTGCAAAAGTTCTTGCTTGTTGATTGTTGCCGCAGTTTGCTGAGATGTTCACTAGTGCTTGACCATAGTCTGTACTGCATTGAAACTCAAACGCTTCAGCTGTACACATTTCTTGATTGGCAACTTGTCTCTTATTGACGAAATGATTGCCCAGTGGGTTGTTTGCTACTCTGACAGCATTCATTATGGTTTGTTGAGTGATGAGATGACTGTTGGCATAGCAATAGCCAATGCCACACAGTATTAGAGCTGTTGAAAGTATAAGCTTCATTAGATCAGAGAGAGCCTTCAGTTTGATTTTCTTAATAAATGACTGCTGCTTTAAATAGTGATCATTCTAGTGTGACTAATGGAATTTGTGCCCATTCATGGAAGTGATCTTTGGTTTTGTATGTGAAGAGTCTAGACAGAGTGTACATTGTATGGATGCATGATGCAAGTGTTATTTTGGACTGGATCTGGTACATACCAATTATAACAAATGTACATGTATACATGAGGCTGTGTGATAAGTGTACTCATAACTCTAGATCTGTATCCTAGCTGCATGACTGCCAAGGAGTTTTGGGAGAAACTGTATGACATTGTTTAGTTGTGTCAATTCAGCTTCTTGTAAAGCCTCATAAGTTTGCAGCTGACCAATCTCCCAAAATAAGTATGTACGTGTACACCAGATGTGATTCTCTGTTTACATTCATACATGCACAAGATACAGTAGGCTAATGAAACTTCAAAGTACTACCTAAGGCCTGCCTTCAAGAATTCTGTCTCCCAAAGAATAATCTAGGTAAGTGTAGCTATTCAAATGTCCCAAATTTCCTACCCATGCAATATTATGCATTCCATCATGTACTACTATACATTTTTGGGACTATAACTATGATCAATAATCGTACCTTTGAACAACTAAAGACTGAGTATTTAAAACATATAATCACAACATCTATGTTAGATCTAACTCCACATACACCACATATATACTTTCCACAATTCATTAGAGAAAAAATTTACAATACAGGATTGTTGTACAGCCAATTATTAGCACTGCAGCCTAGATCCTTTTAAGAGAATTTGAACTGCAAAATTGAATTTCTATATTGTAGCTAAAGCATCAGGGGTCTGACTGTGCTAGACCACAAACACACACATGGATGGGCATACAAAACTTTGATTATAATGATGATGTTATACCATTTAACCTATCTACACTCATAAAAGTTTTGAATGTACGTAGACACAACTCAAGACATTGCACGGTTAGGTTTTTGACTTGATACACTTAATTTTATAGCATGCATAAGAACATACATATCTACCTGTGCAGCAGTTAGTATTATACTAGCTATAGCACTAAATTAGTACTAATTTATTTAGCCTATTATGCACTACTTAAAATAGTTTAATGATGGCAGCCATCAGTAAAATAGAAACCGCAACAACTCCTTGTCCATTGAATGCCTTGATAGATACACCAGCTGAGTTATTTCCACTTTGATTTTGGGTTGACTGATTCATTGTCTCACTGTTTGTTGGTTCTGACTGTGATGATGCATCAGTTGGTGTACTGACTCGAACAGAAGGAGGTTCAGTTGTTTCTGGATCAGTAGGTGCAGGCTGTTCAGACTCAGTCGTGGCCATTGGTGTATCACAAAATCCAGGATCATTCAAACTACAAATGCTCCACAATGCTGTTGGAACTAAAGGATTGGTTTCAAATCTGGGATTGTTGTAGAGGACATTGGCACAGCAACCAAGATCGCTTCGGAGAGATCGAAGAGAATTTCGGCATGAAGTTGAACAGGAACCAGTGGAAGTTGCTATAGCACAGTTTGTTACCACAGAAAGAACCAACGCTGTTCCAGTTTCAGTCAATGATAGTAACTCGTCTCTTGATTCAGCACTACAATGCTCCCCTTGTGAGTTTACGAGGCAGATGTCACGCTGCACTAGCAAGAAATCGTCACATCCTTCTGCATTTGAGAGAGTCTCTTCTATCATCTGGCTGTAAGGAGGAGTACACTCAGCTAATGCAAGTTGCTGATGAAGGTCGTCATCTGTGCACACCTCGTTCTCAAAGATGGGAGTAAATGTAGGACCATTGTTACAACTCTCCACAGTCTCCACACCACATTGTGACCAAAGAGAATAACTGTATATGTCAACAGGAGCATCGGTAAAGTTGAGAAACGAGTTTATGCAGCAACCGAGCACACTTCGAAGGGACTGTAAGTAATTTCGGCATCCAATTGAGCAGCCTCCAGTTAGGGTACAGGTGGCTGTGGTAGTCGGTATGTTCAGTGCTGCTATTCCACAGTAGTCACCATTTTCATTTGTAGCACAAGCTCCTGCAAAGTTTCTTGCTTGTTGGTTGTTGCCACAATTAGCTGAGATGTTCACTAGTGTTTGACCATAATCTGTACTGCATTGAAACTCAACCACCTCAGCTGTACACATTTCTTGATTGGCAATTTGTCTCTTATTGATGAAATGATTACCCAGTGGGTTGTTTGCTACTCTGGCAGCATTCATAATGGTTTGTTGAGTGATGAGATGACTGTTGGCATAGCAATAGCCAATGCCACACAGTATTAGAGCTGTTTCAATTGCAATAAGCTTCATTATGATTCTTATCGATTCCATGGAGGTTTTTCAGTTTGGTTTTCTTTTGACTGTCTTGATAGTATTAAACTTCTGCTTTAAATAGAGAGATTGATGCCAGGCTATATAGCATGGCTAATATGGAACATATATATGTGGAAATGATCTTTGACCCCCAGTACTGGTGGACACTTCATAGTGAGTACAATGGGAGGTCACATTTTGTATGCCAATGGACCCAGACAGGGAAAGAATCTAGACAGACTAGTACTGTGTACTTGTAGGCAAGAGTGTAGACAGACTAGATGGCTCATGCAACTGCAAATTTATGAGACACAAGTAACTTCATGCGGTTGTTTGGCTGCTCTGGGCAGGAAATAGAGTCATGAATACACTTATCACGTGAATACAGTCCAAAAGTCCAAAAGGTTCAAAAGTTTGAACTCTTGACATGGCAATTGTATAATATCCTGCCTACAAGTACACAGTGCTCCCAAAACAATGTACACAGCAAGACACTATTATAGTATATCATTCCTTTCTTATTTCATACACGCACAAGGTATGGTAACCTCGCATGATGAAACTTCAAAGGGTCCTCAAGAATTTTGTCTCCCATGGAACAATCATGACTGATAACTAGGTATATAAGTGTGGCTATTCAAAATATCCCAAGTTTCCTGCCCATACTATGCATACCATCATATGTAGTACTACATTTTTGGGACTATAACTATGATTAATTATTAATCATATACCATAAATAGACTAAGTGTTAAGGTTAAAGTCTATAACTAGACTAAGTGTTACTATATTATACATTTCAGTTTTATGACTGTAATGTGTGCAGTCACTAGCTGTTTTTCAATTGTGTACAAACCGTAGCACAAACAATAACCAATCCATTTTTACCATGCCAATTCATGTTATAGACTATATACTACTTATGAGAGTTGTGGCTTTATTCTGATTGCCTGCAGGTATGGTATATGGGATGCATTATGATCATGTCATGATAAAATTACTGATGAGTTTAAAATTTAAAGTAAGGCACTTAAGTATAATACATTATAACTAATGGAACAATCTATGTGCCATGGATGAAAGTTCTGTTCATCATGGTTGCATGACTGCAACAGATTCTACATAATATTATAGATTACAGCAAACATCAAAGCTATCAGGCTGAAGACAGTGCTTGTATTTACTACGGCAGAATTGCTTTGACGATTGGTGTTTATTCCATTGTTGTTGTCATTGTTGTTAATTCCATTGTCGTTGTCATTGTTGTTGTCATTGTTGTTGTCATTGTTGTTGTCATTGTTGTTGTCATTGTTGTTGTCATTGTCGTTGTCATTGTCGTTGTCATTGTCGTTGTCATTGTCGTTGTCATTGTCGTTGTCATTGTCGTTTTCATTGTTGTTGTCATTGTTATTGTCATTTCCATTGTTTGTTGCTGTACACTGTCCTGGGTTGTCCACGTTACAGGCGTCCCACAGAGCAGATGGAATGATCACACCATTAGGGTGGTCTGGATTGCTGTAGATAGTGTCAGCACAGCAGCCTAGTTCGCTTCGGAAGTTTTGCAGTGCTCTACGACAGGAGGGAGGACAGAAGGTGGTAGTGGCTGAGCGACAGCTGTCTACGATTGGAACGATTGATACTTCATCAAGACGTCCTTCAGCTATTGCCAGTGTGTCGTCTCTTGCCTCTCCAGCACACAGGTCTCCATTCGAATTGACAGTACAGGCATCTTGTAAGAAGCGTACTTGTTGACTGCAAATTCCCTCATTTCTAAAAGCATTCAGGATTCCATCACTAAATTGAGAATTACATTCTAGTTCTGCAATATCCTGATGTAGTTCATCCACTGAGCATACCCTGCCTCCAGTAGCTGGTGTAAAGTCGATACCATTGTTACAGCTTCCTTCTATAGTCTCAACCCCACAACTGGACCAAAGGGAATAGCTTAGAATCTCCTGCACTTCTGGACTGTTGTCAGTGAAGTTGAGTAGAGAATTTATGCAACAGCCAAGGATGCCACGAATTGTCTGAAGATAGCTACGACACTCAGATGGGCAGCTTCCAAAGAAAGTGCAAGAGGATGGTATTTCAGGAGCGGCAGTAGCAGCTGCTCCACAATACTCGTCATTTTCATTTCTAGCACAAACTCCTGCAAAAGCTCTGGCAAAGCTATTGTCTCCACATCTGATTGAAGTAGCAACGAGTTCTTCACCCAAGCCAGAAGTGCACTGATAGCCCAGCACAGCATTGGCACATCTCTCAGTTGTAGTGCTAGTCTGTCGGCGGATAATTGTGTGCAGTCCATCAGTTCCAACAGCTGCTCCTTCGTATGTATTAGCACTGCCTGGAAGAGCCTTTTGAGCTATCATCTTGATGTGGTTGTTTGCTTCACAGTAGCCCAGCATGCAGACTACAGATAGAGCAAGAACCACCAGCTTCATTTTGACTTGAGTTTTTTTGCTCTTTTTTATCTTGAAGATTAGTTGATTGGTAACTGCTATGGTTGACTCGTTCAGCTATAATAGAGGATAGCTAGCTTACTGAGGCTTATATAGACAGGCCTTGCATGCTGTTTTAAAATGGGGAATATTTTGAACATTCTTGGTGGCTCTTTGTGTTGGGAACTGTGCATGGCTTTAAACCACTACAATCATGAATACCTAGAAGATAATTATTGTATTGTTGGTGTTAGGTATAAATTCTAGCGGTTTTCCCAAAAAAACATTTCCTCAAGAGTTCGTAGACATGCAAGCAGGCAGGAACAAGCCTCACCAATTTTCAGACACAATTATGTCTATTGTAGCCATGCATAGTTACTTCGGTATTTCCCCATACCATATTATATGAAAGTCTTATACAGCCTTTTAAGTTTATTGTGTATAAACATTATATAGAGTAAGTAATCTATTGTCGGACACAACCTATATTCGGACACCATTTTTAGCCTATACAGTAAGCTTGACCATTTGTATTCCTATCATATAATTATACTACTCTTCCTTAACAACATACCTGGAATTGAATCAGTGGAGACGATGATGTCCTTCGTAGCTATGGCTCAAAATACAGAGGTGTCCAAAACCTCTCTATTCGGACATTTACCTCCATTTTCGGATGGTGGCTTTTATTTCACTTAGAAAAGGGTTGTTGACACAAAGAATGTATTATCANGATTCCATTGTTACAGCTTCCTTCTATAGTCTCAACCCCGCAACTGGACCAAAGGGAATAGCTTAGAATCTCCTGCACTTCTGGACTGTTGTCAGTGAAGTTGAGTAGAGAGTTTATGCAGCAGCCAAGGATGCCACGAATCGTCCGAAGGTAGCTACGACATGCAGATGGGCAGCTTCCAACAAAAGTGCAAGAGGATGGTATTTCTGGAGTGGCAATAGTAGCTGTTCTACAATACTCATTGTTTTCATTTCTTGCACAAACTCCTGCAAAAGCTCTGGCAAAGCTATTGTCTCCACATCTGATTGAAGTGGCAACGAGTTCTTCACCCAAACCAGAAGTGCACTGATAGTCCAGCACGGCATTGGCACATCTCTCAGTTGTAGTGCTAGTCTGTCGGCGAATAATTGTGTGCAGTTCATCAGTTCCAACAGCTGTTCCTTTGTATGTATTAGCACTGCTCGGAAGAGCCTTCTGAGCTATCATCTTGATGTGGTTGTTTGCTTCACAGTAGCCCAGTATGCAGACTACAGATAGAGCGAAAACCAGCTGCTTCATTTTGACTTGAGAGGTTTTTTGTTTTTTTTCCTCTTGAAGTAGTAGTTGATTGGTAGTTGCTATGGTTGACTTGATCGTTCAGCTATAATAGAAGATAGCTAGCTTGCAGAGGTTTATATAGACAGACCTTGCTGTTGTAGCCTAAAATTTACATTAAAATGGGGAATATTTTGGTCATTCTTGGGGCTCATTGTGGGGAATTGTAACTTTAAACTACTACTATATTATTTTGTATATAACTGCATGGAGTACATATTAGGATTCACTCAGAGGTTTGCAGGAATACCTAGGTGATAATTGTGTGTTGGTATTTGAATTTAACTGTTTCCCTCAAAAATATTTCCTTAAGAGTTTGTATACATGGTACATGCAAGCATAGCAACAAGTCACACAGACATGCATCTGAACAGTATGTTGTAGCCATACATATTACTTTGGTATTACCCCATATTCAATTATACTAGTCTTATACAACCTTTTAAAGTTCATTATGTATAAACATTATATATATCTGAAACTGAAAAGTTGTAGAAGTTAAAGTCATATGGTAAAATGCATGTACAAGTTTGAATGGGTAGGCTAAAAAAGCTAATGTATTTACGTACAGCGACATAAAATAATTTAGTGGTCTATTAAAATGTTTTTGCCAATGATATCTCTAGACTTTGTCAGTGCTTCTCAGCCTCTCTTTCCTGTATGTATGTGTGAGCAGAAGAGAAAAGGCTTTTAGTTTCACTGTATACTCATGTTCAGAAGAGATATTGTATGACTTTAATGTTACAATGACATTGTATGTTGAAGAAAACATAATAGGCTGTAGTAAAGGCATATACCATAATTTAATCGTGCCCAACTATGTATGGCTAAATTGCTCACGTTGTTTGGATTTGTGTGATCGTCGTGAATGTCGAGAGCTATGTCTTGATGTTCCTTCTTCTTGCTCACCGCTGTCGTCATTGGCAACACGTTGATGCTTTCCTTTCTTGGTACGTTTTGATTTTTTTGTTTTCGATTTTGAAGAGTCATGACTCTCACTGGCCATTGACGGGGCCTCGGCTGGTTCGTAGTAAACTCTGTGCTCATTCCTTCTGGGTGAGTGATGTGGTGACTTTGATTTGGATTTGGTAGACTCGTCAGAAACTGGAGCTGCTTGTTCATCACTTGCAGGGTTATTGTTTCTCCTCGGTGTGCTGTTTGAGCGACGTGATGACTTTGATTTTGTTCTTGTAGACTCATTAGGTACCAAAGCTGCTTGGTCATCATTTGCAACATTTCCATTTGTGTTTTGAGTTCCACTTCGAGTACCTGAAGTTCTTGATGTGCCATCTGTAAAAAGAGTGTTTACATTATCAATGTAGTTTGTATATAGTTATGCTATGCTGTATATAGCTCTATTGCCTTTTGTTGTTCGAGTGTGTGATCTAGATCTTGGGGTGTTTTCTTCATCTAGTTGTATGTCATCATCATCATCACCTGATTGTAGGTAAGAAAGTCAGTGTCAATCGAGGCTTTATATTAGATCCATGAATTGCCTCATCATACACTTACACGGAACGTTTTCATCATTTTCTGGATCAGGAGCCATATGTACAGTGTACTTGGACTTGGTCTTTTTACTTTTGCTTCCTGTATGACATTGTGTATGTGGATACATGTTCATTAATACTTGTTTTAATAGGTGCAAACTGCAATGCGACGGTCAACTTAGACTAGTTTATACATTTCGAAACTGTACAGACGAATTAGTTATCTATAGTTTATGCTACATACCAGTTCTTGTATGAGTGTGTCTTGTCCTTGTGTTGGTAGTTTCTTCATCTTCTTGCACATCATCATCGTCATCATCACCTATTATGTGTAGAATGAGTTTCACAATCTCAGTAATAGATACCTCCTTTAAGAAATAGACTTTGGTTAATTTGTGGGGCATTTTTCTTACAAGGTGTTGGTTCGTTCTCAGTAACTGGTTCAGCTCGCGGTAGTGTACACGTCAGTCCATCGCCAATGAAGCCTTCTCGGCATGTACACTCATATCCTCCGACTGTGTTTGTACACCAACCATTGTCACTGCACTTGTCCAACTGTTTGAAGCATTCGTTCACATCTGGGTGTAGAATGAGCAATCGTATCATGATCTATGTGAATTTGTAGTCTTTAATATTAGTGATCTTTACCAAGAATGATCCAGGTTGCAAGCATGTGTGTGTGACCATCCTTACCATTGCAAATGATTCCATTGCCTTCAAATCCTTCTCTGCACTGACACATGTAACTTCCACGAATGTTGATGCACAAAGCTCTATCACTGCACCTATCGCTGCCCAATGCACACTCATCAATATCTGCATAGAAAAGGTTTACTGTGTGATGGAATATTCTAGGATAATTGTATCGACTATGTACCTTCACAAGTGAAGCCATCTCCAGTGAAGCCCCTATTGCACTGGCACCGGTAACCCCCCTGTGTGTTAATGCATACTCCGTCTTCACTACACATGTCTGTTCCCAGTGTGCACTCATTGATGTCTGAAAGTGAAACAAAAACGAAGCAGTATTATTCATGATAAAAACAGAACTCTTTGGTAATATGCATGCCTATGAGACTTTATGGCACTGTGTGTGTGTGTGTGTGTGTGTGTGTGTGTGTGTGTGTCTGTGCTTACCCATGCAAGTGAAGCCATCTCCACTATATCCACTGTTACATTCACATTCAAACCCGCCAATGGTGTTCGTGCACACGGCATTGCTACTACACCCAGCAATGCCAAGTGTACACTCATTAATATCTGCAATACAATCATAATCATATTCTAATGTCCATACTCAATCACTACTTGTAGTCAACCATAAAATCTCTTTGATGTAGATATTCATTTCAGTTCTAAGTTGTCCACATACCTGTACACGTCAATCCATCTCCACTGTACCCTGCTCTACAGACACATGTGTTTTCTCCTTCAGCTATATCTATGCAATCGGCATTTGGGTCACATCTATCGCAGCTTGGTGCTTGAACAACTGGAGTTATACAAGAGGATTATAATTTCAACCCTGAATTTTTTTCAGCTTTGAAAATATTTATGTTTTTTTGCTTACTATCATTGTCTCTCACAATAATTATGGTGGAGTTGGTTAGCACAACATTGGGTGGTGTGAATGGGTCTGGCGTGATGCTTATGGTGAAGTTTTCAGTGCTTTCAGTTTCGTTGTCGTCGATGATAAGAATTGGATAGCAGGTTCTTTGTCCACCTTGAATGAAGAACTGAACCGGCTCTAGGGCCACAAAGTCACTACCCTCTGTATGATCAAAATATGAATAATACATACTATAATATTATAAGTATTTTATTGTTAGCTTTTTGTGTGTGAAAAGTATCAATAATTTATATCAGTGACTCATAGTATATCTGGGACTGTTTGTTACCTTCTGCATCGCCATCATTGCTAGTGACAGTTCCTAATGCAAACAAATCCGAGTCGACAGCTTCTGGATTGAAAAAGACGATACATACTTCGACTGTGTCTCCTTCATTCACAGTGTATTCTGGCCTCTCAAATCCAACCACAGCCACTGCAGATTGATCATGTGTGTGTGTGTGTGTTTAAATTTGGAGAAAGGACATTAATATTATTTGTAAATGGCATAAATTGTAATGCTTACCGTCATCATCCGAGATGATCACAGCAGCAGTGGAAATGTCTCCTAGGAGCCAATTTCCATCTCGTGGCACCGAAAGAAAAATGCTGAAGCTTTCTTCATCTTCAGCAATACTGTCCTGTTTGACCTCAAAAGGAATGTTGAACTCTTGTTCATCTGGTGATACTGTGACACTGATTGAAGACCTCAGCTCAAAATCCTCTCCTGTAAAATGTTTAGGAGCAAGAAAAATTACTCTAACTGCCATTGTTGCCTTGGATGTAAAATACAGTTCTTGCAATTGCATTCATGACAATGTTTCTGTGTGCAAACAGGAATTGCTCTTTGATTGTGACCTATGCATTTTGCTAAGACTTCTCAATTCTGTAATACTCTATGTTCAATAATTGTGGTTTAATGGTGTGGTCCATGATCAAAGCTTAGGATTTCCAAGAATTGTAGCTAGTGAGCTCATTATTTTTAGCAGGTACGTATCCTATGCCTGTATGTGCACATGCAGTCTGGGAACATAAAATGTATTGTATCCAATATTTCAAGTCTGATACTGTTTGGTGTTTGCCACTGTTTGGCATTGCATGTATAAAGGGATGTGGAGACTTAGAAATTACATTGCTGTCTAAAGCAGTCATAAAGTCTAGCAACATGCAGTATGAAAATGTGTTACAAATTCATGCTGCTTGTATGTTAGCTGGCAAGCTAAGAAGCTGCATGATAAGGAAAGCTGTATTATACACATAATTATATTATGCAACAAATGAGTGTGTCTCCAAATACCACTTCAGCTGTCTGGCCTACCCAACATGTCAAACGTTTTAGACTTGTTTGCCAATTGATGTTCACCTTGTGTAGCTGCTCCAGTCCCACTCAGTGGGTTAAGTTGAACCAGCACTGTTAATGTTCGCTCCGTTGTCACATTGTCTTGTTTAACAACAGTGATGAGATCGTTCTGCTGGCCTGCATTTTCACTCACAGTGTATTCAGACCTCTCAAATGTGAACCTAATTTCTGCAAATGAAATTGATAAGCATAACACTAAGTGTGTATATATAAAGCAAAGTTGGTGTGGAATAACAGAGAGCTAGGATATTATATTGCTTGTTCAATTTTGATGTCTGTATTTGCTAGAAGTATGCCTTACCATCATCATCATTGATGACAGCCAGTGCCAATCCGTCACGGTCGTACTTTACATTTTGGACGTCCTTCGGGTCACTTTTAGCTTCATCCACTCTCACTTGTACCCAAAAGCCTTCCTGTTCTTCATTGATAGGATCGTCTTTGAATGGAATGAACACTGTCTGCTCTGCTAGTCCTGTACCAGGAGGAAAAGTGAGAGTCTCCTCCACCATCACAAAGTCCTGTTTGCCTGTAGGATCATCTGTGTATTGCAAAGAAAACCAGAGCATAATGTACTTTAATTCAGTACACTCTTTATAAGTCTATCTTATTTTGCTTATAATAGTCAAATAGTTTTTGTTACAGTTCACTTACATTCTGCTGGGTCAGGTAGAGGATCTGGGAATTCCTCAGATATGTTGGTCAAATTTACTTCACTGTAGAGCAGTGTTGTTACCACTACAACGAGATCTGAAACACTGTCGTCATTTTTTTGTATCACAAATGTTCTTCCGCCTGCTGACTCAGTTGCTTGGTAGTCAATTTCACCAAACCCAAGTGTAATTGCTGCATTAAAGAATTGAGATATTAAACAGTACATCAATGCCATACCAATGCAAACTGTTAGATTACTTGCCTGTGTTTCCAACAGACACTTCACACTCAAGTTAGCTTACCTTTGACTTGGGCCACTGCTGCAAACAGTAACAATAGTAGTGTTGCTCTCATGGTTGTATATCTATGCCGGTCACAGTTGATCCAATGGTGTTACTCTCAGTTAGTTTTAAATGATATATTGCTCTGCAGTAGTTGAATTAACTTTTGCAGATTGTCAATTGATTTGTCTTTTAGATGATAGAGTTGAGGAGGAGAATGTTCCTTCCAGTCCAAGTAAATTTTCAGTTGTAAAGTGAGTCATTCCACTGTCTATTTATAGAGAGACTGAATGTGCTGGGGCTGGCCTTGAGAGGAAGAAGCTCTCCAAGTGATGGTTCCATTCAATCTCCCACTCACATCATTTAGTTGCTGTACATACTTCAGTGTAACTGGCTTGTCAGTATGATGTAGACACCCAACCCAGGAAGTTGTCTCTGTATATAGAAGTGTGCATAGTAACCACAACTAGAGGTCATGACAATTGTGCTGCAAGTGCACAATCTATAGAAATTCCTAGTTTAGATTTTTATCTCTCTTCCTGTTTTAGTAGAAGCAGTTCACTTGTATACAGTGACCTCATTGAGTATAGATAAGCTTGGGTTACCATGGAGATGCCTGCAGTTGGTCCAGGCATGCAGCTTTAGACATTTCCTGGAAGCCTGCTGTGTTTGTGCAGAATCTTCTCTTCTCTCTCAATAATGTGTGCTCATTGAGCGTCCTTTAATGTTGCCAATTGAAATCTTTCATGTATTAACTTGTTTGTCAAACACAGTAGCTCTCATTGGGTACCCATAGTTTCAGTCTGTAGCTGCTACAAGTGCCAACTCATTCAATGAAAGAAAGAACATTTTAACCTTTACACTTAATGTTGAAACATAGTCTGTTAATGTACAAAAGTGACCTTGACCTTGTGATTGTTTATCTCATGATTTGGTGACACATTCCTAGAAAATGAATGTACCACAACATGCAGATGTTACACTGAATTAATGACCATAAATTTATCTTCCCATGTATATAATACACATGGTTCTGCCTTTATAGGCCTCGTTGAAATGTGTGAAGCAATTTTGGATAAAGTGTTGGCATTCAATTCTATGTAGCTATAATTCTATCATTCATGAGCAATGAAGACTGAAAAAGTATATTGGTTAATTATGTGACCTGAATGGATCTAGATTTTAAATGGTTTGTCTGCTACTGATATGGCTCCGTCCAAAATGCCTCCAACATCTGGCTCACACCATATGCATACAGTAACATTATTGTCCTATACATACTTAACATGCCAACAGCTTATGCCAGTTATTGTCATTGTACATTTGCCCTCCACATGCCCACTGTATTGTTGAGAATATGGCAGCTGGTGCACACAAAGGAGGGTGGCCCAATTGACTAGCACTTTGACAAAAACAAGAACTCTAGACCCTCCTGCAGACTTCAACTTGGGGAGATTAAGTTGTCGACAACTACTAAGTTTTCCTACTGGGAACCCTGTAAGGGTAGCAAGAGTATCACTAGACCCACCCTGAACTTAAGCCTTACATGTATATAGGTGTGTACACCACTGCAATAGAAGATTATATCATCAAGTTAATAGCTGCATGTTTATTTTCCTGTGCATGGCTTGTAACTAAGGTTTATTTGATTTCTACAAGGTTCTTCCAGCTGGATAGATGTGTTTCAGTCTGCTTCTACCTTTTCTTTAAATTGTTTGTTTTGTAAACTTTGGTTAGAGTTTGAGTGGACCATTTTCAATCTTACATAACATTGTATGTGCATGCGCGCTTGTTGCCAAGACAACGTTAAATATGCTCTCTACGCATTTAATATGATTGTCTTCTGGTGCCACCAGACCTTAGGCATTTCACTCTCAGCCAGGAAGTGTGCATACACCTGGATGCTTCCATGGCACATGCACCATAAATATTGTGGTTAAGCTACATGTGTTCCCAGCATGTAACTTAAGTTTGTTTGTTTCATTTGAGGCTAAGGGTCATGATGACAGCTAGTACATGGTTACTGTCAAAATTAAAGTAAAATTTAATGTTAGTAGCTCTCAAAACAGGAAGTGTTGAAATTTTGTGGTTGGGGGGTCTATTCAGCAAGTGTGCCTCTTAAAATCAATAGTTTCCTGTTTTGTTTTGAACATGCATGTGATGTGTTCAGCATCACTGGAGTAGTGTGTGCAGTTGCTAATGAATGTATCCATGGAAACTGTTGAATTGTAAGCTATAATTAGGTTAGCTAGCTTTACTGTCTTGGAAGTTTTTTCACCCATGATAATAGGCAACCTTTTTCCAGTCCTTTCTTCCTGCACCAAGAAAAAATAGACACAACAATAAAAAGGAAAAACAGACATAGACATATGAAATAAAAAATTATGGCTATTACCTTTTTTGAAGTGTCGTCTCTGACCTCGTGCATGAGGTGCATTTGCTCTGTGTCTTGAGGTTGACCTTGTCTGCTTACGGGAGTGTGTGTGAGTTCCTGTGTGATGGGTACGACTCGTACGAGTATGTCTGCTTGAGCTCTTGTCTTCCTCCTCATCTGTGTGGTACAGTAGTAGAATGTGTGTTTCAAAGTTCAAGATAATGACACTGTCAGTGTGTGATTCGCTCAAGAATAGCTCATAGCAAATTTAATTGTGTAGGTATAATAACGATTGTATGCATGCAAATACGTACCTTGGTTCATTCTCCAATGGTTTTGATGAGCTTTTTTGTGATTCTTGACACGATTTGTCTTTGTCTTTGTTCTTGTGTGACGTGTGCGAGTGTGTGTTTTTCGTGTCTTAGTTTTCGTGCCGTGGGTTCTACGAGTCCATTCTTCTTCTTCCTCTTCTTCCTCCTCCTGCCGTTGTGGGGCACAGGTGTAGCCATCTCCTTCATATCCCCTCTTACAGTGACACTTGTAACTTCCCATAGTGTTGTGACACTTTGCAAAGTCACTACACCTATTTTGGTTGGTATGGCATTCATTGATATCTGCATGTATTTTGATCGAAAGAAGAAACTTATAAATGATGAAAATCACAATGAAAATCTCTATGTATTCAGTGACTGACCTTTGCACTCAATGCCATTTCCAGTGAAGCCTTGTTTGCAGTAACATTCATAGCTTCCAATATTGTTCATACAGTAGCCATTTTCACTGCACTTGTCTGAGTTGGTAAAGCATTCGTTAACATCTGCAAAAAACGTTTTATTGAGAGCATAATAATAATTATGAATATTACGCTAAGGTTTCCATTTCTTTTCTAATCCACCTTGGCATATGATTCCATTTCCATCAAAGCCCGAGTTACACCTGCAATCGTAGCTACCTGCTAAGTTGATGCAATATCCGTCACTACTGCATCTGTGAGTTCTCTCAGTGCATTCGTTAGTGTCTGATTGAAGATAAACAATAATCATGTCAAGTTTTAAGCCAAAATTCTGCTTATACGTGTGATCTTAATTCCACGATCACCCAATTACCTGTGCAAATGACGCCATTCCCAGTGTAGCCTTGTTTACATTGGCATTGGTAGCTTCCAGGAACATTAGTACAGTAGGCATTGCTACTGCACCTGTCCTTCTCTTCAGTACATTCATTATTATCTGAAAGAAAGTGTAACCACATCGTGCATAAATGGTTATTAATTTCCTGTAAGTACATGCATTGACTATATCTATACCTCTGCATATTCTCCCATCACCTGTATAGCCTTGGTTACACACACATTTTCTTTCAGTTGGTGATATATCAACACATTCAGCATTGACATCGCACTCACAAGTAAGGGGCTCAGTATTGACTGTAAAATGAATGTCGTCAACTTTTTAAATGTCATGCATGCATGGGTACACCGTAGGCAATTAAGTTATTTGCTTACAGTCTCCGTCAATAATGTTAATTGTCGTTGTATTTTGCTGGGCAATGACGTTGTTTGGCATGAGAGAGGCAATGGTCACTGTAAATGTTTCAGTAGCCTCTGCTTCATTGTCATCCACAAGTGGAATCACAAAACATGTTCTGGTTTGCCCGTTGAAGAGAGCAAAGAATATGTTGTTGATTGGTAAGAAGTCAGACTGAGCTGTAGAATTATATATCACAATGAAATTAATATCAGTGATTCAAAGAGTGTTCCTTTGAGTGATCCACATGGCATTGTGCATTGCAAAATTGAAAGCAAAATTGTCACATAATTCATGCTGAATCAGGTTCTGTTGCACACATACCTAGTGCTGTTCCTTCATTTATCTGTATAGTGCCATCTATGAGTAGCTCAATATCGTTTGTTGAAAGTAGAACCACACACACTTCAACTTGTTCCTCTTCCTCTCTAATTGTATATTCCTCATTCTCAAAGCCAACAATTGCCACTATAATGTTTGTGTTTATGCATACATTGATGAAAAGAGAACACTATAACTTCTCTTTTTGTTCCCTACACGTATGCATGCATGTGTAGGTTTATATGCATACCATCATTGTCTTCAATGAATACAGTGGTGCTCTGAATAGTTCCCAGTCTCCATCCTCCATCAGTTGGTACTGATAAAAGTAGGATAAATTTCTCTGCAAATTCAGCTATGTTATCCTCTAGCACGCTAAAAGGAATAAACATGTTTTCATCATTGGGTTTGAACGTGAGCACCTGGAGATCTGAATCAAGCTCAAAATCCTTTCCTATAGATGTGTAATGTGAGATATTTTGAAAGTGAATCATTTCTTGTACACCTTGCAACTATTATCCCTAAACATATACCTTCGACAGCATCATTGAGTCCAGATGGTGGATTGAGTTGTACAAGAACTTCCAGTGTTCGTTCAGTTGAAGTACCTTCTTCCTTCACAACGTTGACTAGTTCTTTGTGGACCACATTTCCTTCCATGACTGTATAGCTCTTATTTTCAAATGACACCCTTATTTCTAAAATTGCAAAAGTTTAGAAATTTAACTTTGATTGATGAAGCAAATTGAATCTATTCTAGAAGAAAATCTTGTTTTCCAATTAACGAATGCATTGCTTACCATCATCATCGTTGATCAATATGTTAGCAATTCCATTTCGGATGTACTTCAAAGCAGCTACATCTCGTGGATCACTTGCACTTGTGTTGATTCTGACCACGGCAAAGTACCCTTCTATCTCCTCATTGATGCTGTCATCATAGAAGGGAAGAAATACTCGTGCGTCTTCTTGAAAATTGCTTTCGGCTGGAATTATGACAGTTTCCTCCACCCGATAGAAATCTTTCCTTCCATTCTCCTCATCAGAAACTGTTACAGGTCATAATATTATATTATGTTAAAGTCATTTGCTAGCAAAATTACATAACTTTGTGCAATCATATGAAGTTAGTACTTACATTCTGCTGGATCAGGGAGGTCTGTAATCTCCTCTGGTATTAGTTCTGGGTCTATTTCATCGTATCTTATTGTGGTGACTGTCAATACAAGGTCTCCAATGTTGTCACCGATCTTTTGCACAACAGCATACCTTCCACCATTTCCCTCAGGTGCTTCATAGTCGATTTCACCAAATCCAATGGACACAGCTGCATAAAGTTTAAAATTACAAATTATACCCTATCTTCATCCTTTTAGCACTCGCATGCTTGTAGCTATTCTGCCCATTGCTACCTTTAGTTTGCAATGCTAGAAAAAGAAATGTTGCAGCTGCTGCTAAAATTACTTGAAAACTCTTCATTTTCTCTCTCAATAACCACCTTCTTGTGGGTCAGCTACAAATTACTTAATGAAGAAAACTCTTAAGCTTACAAACTTCACTTGTACAAGTACAAATCTAATTACTAAAATTCAATGAGGCTGGCAATTATCTTGTCCGTTTTCTGTTGGTCTTGACAGAACCTATGCAATTATGCCTTGGGGACAACAACAGTGTTTCTTATATAATGCTGGCTTCATCACTGGGTGACATTGCTTGCCAGCACATACTCTGCAAGTAGTCAACATTGGGAGTCACTTCCACACCTGTTGTCGCATACGTGTGGGGATTCTCTCGAGGATGTTTGTAGGTATTTTGTGCTTCACTTCTCATGCAATTAAGGTGTACCATATACTGTAGCCTTTAGGTCATGCACACTCAACACATAAGAGTCACACCTACATCGTTCATTAAACATATACGGGTGGTTTTGTTATGCTAGTGCATGAACAAAGAAAAGCATCTGTATTTCAAAGAAACTGTTTTGTTTAGCTATTAATAGGAGTTGTGTGTGCAAGAGCTGTAATTGGTATGTCGTGCTTTGGCAGTATGTCTGACAATGGAACTGAACGTATTGTTGCCAGTCACAACTTTGCATGGATTTGTGGTGTTTTCCCTGTAGAATTGACATATATATGCATACACTCCTTTTATGGATATCCCAGTATACGGTGTCTATATTGTTATGATTCTGCAGCTGCCAAGACACTCTGGAGAGTGGACACATGAGAGCATTGACTCGGAATGCTTCCCCTTCCTGCATGAGTTGTTCGTACAATCTGTGCACGGCTTATATTTTGTGTACACAGAAACTTGTTGAGTGTGCTGAGGTTATTTAATGGTTCTTACTAAATCATGTCTGGAGAAGTGATTCAGAGGCGTCAACACTAGGAACCCTCTCCATGACAATTCTCTCTCCCACACACCCTTAGTTTAGACTATGTACTAGTTCTTCATAAGCCTTGCTATAGCTGCTACCTAATGGTTGTTTGGTTTCCTTCAAATTGGCACCAAACTTACCGTAAAGGTACCAGCAGCAGTGAACTCCTCTTGATGTGGTTGTATGGGTGGGACTTATTAACTCATATACTGTGTGTGTGTAAGTTTAGGCCTAATGAAATCATTCTCTCATCTTGTGTACATGTTTTCCACATGCCACTCCCAGTGACTTAAGCATAAGCATATGTGTGCATCACACTGTGCCATATAGCCTTCGTGAGTGAAGAAAAAAATATGTGCAAAAGTTGTATTATCCCAGCAAACAGGAACTAGATTACAGGCTACTTTGAACTTTCAACCTGTAGAAGGAATAATTATTATAGCTATCAATTATGAGAATAATAATCCAAGCAGCCTCAAAGGTTAACCCCTTTTCCCCTTTCAGCAGACCAATGTAAATATTGACCATTCTTGTTGAACTTTATGCTTATTTGTGAGCCATCCATTGTTGGCACATTAATTGTTTGTCCTACATGCACACGTTGCCGCAGTGATTCAGAATCTGTTTGAGCCAAATAATGAGCATTTCATGTCCTTACACAAACAGTTCTCATGATTAATCTTTACACTTTCCCAAACAATTGGTGATTGGCAATTTGTAGCTGAATGCAAACAGTTTCAGTGAGCTTGTTTTGAGTTTGAAATCGACTCATACAAGCCTCGTTATACTGTTTTTAAATTGTTCAAGGGAATGTTCTGTTGTGGGAAAGCTGGTGTTGTACACAAGTGCTTTTCTGGAAGGAGGCCAACATCTTGTGTTTGTGCATCAGTTACGAAATTTGTTTCATACTAATGGTGTTATTTGCGAGCACTTATGGGCTACTTGAGAACCACTTTTGGCTCACTCACTCAAAGTTTGTTCATGATTAGCCACATTGTGATGCATGCAGGGTATACATTCATGCATGGGCTCACAGGTGCACAGATGTTACAATCTCTTACCCAACTTAACTACTAGCATACTGCTGTGTGGGTATATATGTGAAATCAATATTCCAAGAAAATGGTAAATAGTGATTCCCTTTTTCTCTGAACTGTTACACCCCTCCTCTATTATGGCATCTTCATTTCCATGAAAATTAGTATCGTTAGCCGCTAACATCTGGCTACTATCTCTCTATAGCAATCTGACTATAATGTGGTTCATATATACTTCATGCATAGCACCTCCTTCAGTTTGCATTTTGAGCTTAATAAATAATTATTGTTGTTCAAAGATAATTATTGGCATCTATCGATACACATATTTTGTATTATTAATTTTATTGACAAAATTAGTTGCATATCAGTTGTTACTAGCTAGTTCATTACTATGTGAGGTGTATTTGAGTACAAGCACAATGTCATGTTTATACAATAGTCACATTCAATTTATCCAAGATTTGTACGTGGGGATCGACGACTAGAAGATCGTGATGTTCCTGAACGAGAGTTTGCTCGTGAGCGGCGAGGTGTTCCACTACTCTCAGGTGTATCCTGCAGCTGAGCAAGGAATGACTCCAGTGAAGGGGTGCGACTTCGAGGACTCATTCTACTACGCCCAGGGGTTGTTCTGGTGCGACCTCCAGGGGTTGTATCCTGTGCAGGACTCATTCTACTACGTCGAGGGGTTGTTCTAGTGCGACCTCTAGGGGTCATTTCAGGGGTTGTATCCTGTGCGATGGGTGAATCCTGTGCAGGACTCATTCTACTACGTCCAGGAGTCATCCTACTGCTACCTTGGGGGGTCATTCCAGGGGTTGTATCCTGTGCTGGACTCATTCTACTACGACCTCGAGGACTTGTTCTAGTTTGTCCAGGAGTTGAATCCTCTCCAGTGGGTGTATCCTGTTCAGACCGACTGCGCGTTGTTCCCGATCGAGTACGATTTGTTCGAGAGGTCCTGGTTGAATCACGAGTGCGTGGTGTTCCTGTTCGAGTACGATTTGTTCGAGATGTGCTAGAACGAGTACGAGTGGTTCTTGTTCTAGGTGTTGAGTCAGAGTCTGTCTCATTGCAGTTTGTTCGCTCTGTCTTGGTGGATTTTTTGGTTCCTCGGGTACTCTTTGTTCTTTTACTTGTCCTTGTTTCATCTTCATCACTCGGATCTAGGCCTGAACCTATACAAATTTGAAACATAAATTATGGTGTCAATCGTCATGTTTGTCGATCATGTATTTATGCCACATGAGCCCTGCATGCAAGAAGCTTGTCTATGACTCACCACTAGCTGATCCAGTGGTTGTTCTAGTTCCCTTGGTGGTTTTTCGTCGTGTGGATTTCGTTCTTTTTGTAGTTGTTTCTTCATCTTCCTCATCTTCTTCCATACACTCATCATATCCAGTATCTTCATCATCATCCATTGAATCTTCTTCGTCAGTTGGACCTTCTTCGTCAGTTGGACCTTCTTCGTCAGTTGGATCTTCTTCCTCTTCTGGTGGAGCATCTAAATGTAGAGCCATATATAATTTATTAAGATTAATCAATCAATATATTATACAAGGTTGCTTATTAATATTTGCCATGAATTTGTAGTTGTATTGTTCAACTCACTTGGTGGTGGCTGTGGAGTACACTCATATCCATCTCCATCAAAACCTTCTCTACACATACACTCATAGCCTCCAATGTTGTTCAAACACATTGCATTACTGTCACAGTTGTGTGTTCTCCTTCGGCATTCATTAATGTCTGCAATATTTTGTGTGTGTGTGTGTGTGTGTGTGTGTGTGTGTGTGTGTGTGTGTGTGTGTGTGTGTGTGTGTGTGTGTGTGTGTGTGTATGTGCATGTGTATGAGTGCATCAGTACGCTAATAATAATTGTTTTTATCTCTATTTCAAACAAATAGTGTGTATCCTGGCATTCTGATTATGATGATGATTGTTGTACTAGTCTAAGAGACTGTACTATAGAGACATTAAAATGTTCTTGTAAGAGTTTAAGCTATACCTCCACAAAGGTATCCATTTCCATTGAAGCCTGGTTTACAGCGGCACCGATAGCTACCGGGTATATTGACACACTCAGCATCATCATGGCAGTTGTCAGTGTTCTCAGTACACTCATCAATGTCTGCATGTGTACAAATGAGTATAATCAATCAAATTCAGTTAAAATGATATCAATCTTTGTATCCATCACGGAAGATGGATACATGTACATGTCTTATACTAATGCATGCCTGGGAGAAGTATGCTGATCTATTGAAGCCATTTTGAATACACTTATGAAATAACTCCATCATTAGGTATATATATGATTTTGAGATAATTATGTCCACTGTAGCATTCTATTATACAACCCTGATTATAATAGGTCAATCAACATACCGTCACAGGTCTGACCATCTCCAGTGTAGCCTGCATTGCACACACATGTGTCTCCTAGTTCACCATCTCTAAAGCACGTGGCATTTTCATCACAAAGACATGGTTCTGTACGACCTAAAAATTGTGAATTAAAGAGGCATAATATCAGTACAAAATGCTCTGACATTAAACCATCCATTATTTGGAAAGCGCGCACATACACATATCCAAAAAGAAGCCACCTTTTGAATAATGAATATAATTATGTAGTCTGTTGTTGCCTAACATATACACTCATGTCTCTAATGGCATTATTATATCATACTAGCTAGATTGTTGTTGTGGATACAGGCAAGTTACCATGTGGCCGACATGATCGAGCATGCATGCATGACGGTGTTGTGATGCAACGTATTCAGGCACAGAAGCCATGCTGATTGGAACTTTGTGTGTAATTCTTAGAAAGTTGTTATATTACACAACAAGATTACACAAGAAGCTGTGCCTACATGTACTAAGAGTTCGTAAATACTTCACTGGCCTATCAGCTAGGCATCACAACATGCATTAGTCACAAACAGACTTAAACATTTCTTATTCTTTATAACTTACTTGGGCTGTCTCTGATAATCACTCTTGCTCTGCTTGGCTCAAACAGTACATTTGATGGTGTAAAGATTTCGTTTGACACAAAGCTCAGATTGAACATCTCGCTGGACTCAATTTCCATGTCATCGCTGATTGGAATTTGGAAACAGTGTCTCCTCAAATCATTTCCAAGAAACACTAATTCGTTTTCAAGTGGATCATAGTCTGCGCCAGCTATATGGAGGAAGTATTGGATGATATTAAACACATGCAGTTACTTAAATCGTAGCCTTCCTAAAGCTAGAACTCATGCGAATTTAGAGTCTGTGGTTTACCTTGGGCTGTTCCATCATTGGTTGAGACGATCCCAGCAATATCAACTTCAATGACCTCAGGAGACAAAACCACCACACAAACTTCAACCGACATCTCAGCTTCATCAACAGTGTACACTTCACGCTCGAATCCTACTGTTGCAACTGAAAATATAGTCATACATTCAAAATAATGTTAGCTACAAAATTCTGTAGTGCTGATAATGTGCCCTACCATCATTGTCATTAATCAAGACCATGGCATTGCCGTGTCTCCCAAGCCTCCATGCGTCACCCCTCGGTACAGCTAAGAAGAGCTCAAAGCGTTCTTGAGTTTCAGGAATGCTGTCATCGTTCACTTCAAAGGGCACGCTTATTCTTTGCTCGTTGGGATTCAATTGGATCCTCAGGATGCTCTTACCAGCATCAAAGTCCTCACCTACATTATATGGAATGATTTTCAATGCATGAGTGTTCACAGCTTGAGAGTTTAAGATCTATTAAAGTTTTACTGATTTGTTTATTATAATAATTATGGTTTACCTTTTGTTGCAGCATCATTTGCACTCAACTCAAAGACCTCTACCACAATGTTCAGAACTTGTTCGGTGATTGTTTCACCTTCTTTCAAAATTTGAATCAGATCTGTTTGCAGTCCAGCACCTTCGTCCACTTTGTATAGGTTGAACTCAAATGAAAGGAAAATCTCTACAGTTTTGAGAGGGTTGCAATTAAAGCCATAGTATTTATTATCATGTAGAAACAACTCAGAAATTGACGTAATGGAGTTTAGGGCAGACTAACTAACTCGACTAATTGTTCCAATTATAGGCCTAATGGAAATAAATTTGATTAGGAAAAAAATATATGCACGCAGCAGTCGAAGCACTATAAATGTTGAAATGTGCACTGAGAATTGAAATCTTATACCAGACAATACAACGTGTATGCAGCTAACATTCTTAAGTTGTTGTTGGAATGCTAAGGAATGTGAATCAATGCACAAAATACTTTGAATACTGACATAGTCGTAACTAATGGCTAAAGGAGTTACAACACTACATGCATGTGCATGAAATGAAGCAAAATAAAGATGCATGCACATCAACGCAATTAAGATCTCTGTAAGAGGAGAGCTTACCATCATCGTCAATGATTTCAATCCTAGTCACTCCATTGAAAATGTAGTCGAGGTTTGCCACATCTTTCGGGTCACTCTTTGCTTCATCCACTCTGATTATCATGTAGAACCCTTCGTTCGCTTCGTTGATGTCGTCATCAAAGATTGGCACAAAAATCTCTTCAAAGTAACCTCTTGTACTGGTGGGAGGGATCGCCACAGTAGTGATAATCTTCTCAAAATCCTTCCTTCCATCCTCTTCAACTGTTGATTGCATGGTTGAGGCATTTTCAAAATCAAGACAGTGTGTATCCCAGTAAGTGCTATCATGCAGGAGCAAAATGCATACATCTATGACTTGTATTGCTCACACTTACATTCAGCTGGATCTATGGTAGTATTTGTAACCTCCAGACCTGAATCCAACTCATCTAATCGTACACTTGTGATGATCAAAACAAGCTCTGCAACGTTGTTGCCAAACTTTTGGACAATGATGTTCCTTCCACCTTTTGCCTCGGGTATAGCATAGTCCACCTCACCAAATCCAACTTGAATTTGAGCTGCACATGAGTAATATTGGCAATGTGACAGACAGGTACATCAAGATTATGTGACTGTGTTCGTGCACGCCATGCAATGGATGAATCTTATTAATGGCCTATTAATGGGCAGCAAATACATTATTTTCGTATTTTATATTGTTTACCTTTGATCTGCACACATGCTGTTAAGATCAACACAGCAGTCAACACAGATGAATCCATATTCTCCAAGATTCTCTATACAAAAAAAATATTTTTCAATGTATATACATATAGCTTACTTGCACATGCAGTAAACTGAAATACACTTACTCTGCTCTTTTCGTGTAAGCCAAATCCAGCCTACTCTGTTTTTTAGCGTGATTCTTGTGGCTCGTTCATTAAAATGTTTACATCTTTGTAGTTTTATAAGCAAGCTTTGTGAAACCTTATCCTCATCAATGAACACGCTACATCCTCATTCTCATGAACAGGATATTGTCCAGTGGAAGAACTTGTTATGATTCTCCATTTGCATGAATTCACTGGGTGTGTGTATGTAGCAAACCCCTACCTATTGTATGTGGCTAGAATATAGACCCCACTACATCCTAAATGAAACGTATAAATGCTGTAAATAGGGTCATTACAATAAGGGTGTTAGCAGCAAAGTTGCTAGCTGTGACTTTTAAAGTAAAATAGACATCTGGAAGCAATTGTGGATCAATCTCTAAAGATGATCTTGCCAACCAAATATGGAGATTAGGGTAACTAAGCAGCTGGGTTAATTTATGAGCATAAACAGAAAACTACAGTGGCTGTTGCATCAATGTAAACATTAAATTTGCTGCCCACACAATAGACCTCTGTGGCTAATTTAACTACCACAACTGCAATATTATGGTGGTGTTAGTTTCAAGATGCAACCTTACCAGTAGGCTGTAAACAAGCCCACTGCCAATAGCCTATGGAGAAAGAGACTGCATGGTTGTACATGTGCTTCCTGGAAGTTCTGGGATCATGCAATACGAAAAATATCATGCCAATGATATCATGTTTGTGAATGGTACAGTAATGCTGTTGTGAAATTGGTATACCTGAGGGTGCCAGGTTATCATATCTCCATGCAGTAAATAGTCTCATGTACATGTAGCTGCTTTGAGGTGTTTAGTTTTCACTATGACTTAACTGAAGTTAAAAGATACAGCTTGCATTAATTTGAAGGATTTAGGAGTCACATTTAGTCAAGCGTTGGTAACAGTGAAATTTGTCTATGTGCTGCGCTAGTGCGCATGCGCATTATGTTTGATTTTAACGACCATTACCTAATGAAACTTTCTCATCATGATGGCAAATAGCATTGCTGCATTTGTGTTTCTGCTTCTCTCCAGTGAAAGTTTGGCTTCTGTTTCAAGCACTGCTAACTCTTCGTTGTTGCCATGGAGTGACTTACAGCAACCATTCCCTGTGCCAGGTAATAAAACACTACACTTTAGCACTGATGACTGCTCAGAATTTAGACTCTGTATAGTTTCTGGTGAAGCTGTGAGTCTGTTTAGCAAATCTCATTGTTTCTTGTTTGACTGCAGTGCTCTATGATGTGGGTTTGTCAGACAGTATTCGTGCTATGGTAGAATTCGGTACTGACAGGGATCAAACCCCAGTTACTGTGACTGTTTCTTTTAAAGTAAGGCACTCGGTAACAGTGCATGTGTGCATTTGTATGTAGTCACAGTTGTTTCCAGATGNTGTGTGTGTGTGTGTGTGTGCGCGTGATACATTATTTACTTGTGGTTGCTATACTACCATTGTTCAACATCACTTCAACTGGACCCAGCCAAGGTGTCTACACTATAGGCTACATGTATCTGTGTCTTTGTGTGTGTATGACTCTTATCTATAGACTGTTGTAAGCAAATTTCCGTCTGCAACAGTTAAAAGTTTTATCTACTGAGTTGTTTTTTAATGAATCGTGTTTTTTTTAACGCATTATCTTTCCAAGTGGAAGTATGTTTAAAAATTTTGGCAGATTGGCGGTTTTGGTAAGGACTGCGAATATTAAACCTGCCAAACAGTCATTTTTTCGCAGCACATACGGAATATGTGTATTGCTATGTGCTCTACCACCAAAATACAGTATAATCCTTCAATCATGAAATTTTTGACAATCAGCCAATTTTATTTGCTGCCAATATTTTGTGCTATACAGTGCAGCTATGACAGAGTGTACTTTGCTAGCATGTGTGTTAATTGGATTCCTGTCATATGACTGTAATACATTGCAATAGAATGTGCACCAGCCAGCATGCCAACTCAGCAAAAGTGCACTCACACATTTCATACTTCCTCTTATGGCAGTTTAAGCTCACTGATTCAGGACATGTGTTGGATAGTACATGGATATGGTGATTGGCCGCAA
>CAXIPT010000006.1:4739114-4837021 GCA_964030475.1 Tethya wilhelma | reverse complement strand
CAGCCACTATAATGCTACCCCCCCACACACACACACACAGACACATATACACACACTGGCTGATGTACTACATGTGTATCTCTGTAGGTTCCCTGTGGCTGTTGTGATGTGTGATGTACTGAGAAGCACCAACAGGGAGAAGGTCCAGAGAATCATCCTAGCCACATTCAGAGTGAGTTCATGCTTCTCATTTCTAGCAATCATTCAATCCATGCATCATATAACCAAATCTTCTTATGCTCAGAATCTGATAGAGAAGCCTTCGGACACCATCGCTGAGGCTTACACGACAGAGATGATTCATTTCAAGGCCGTCCCGGTGCTCAACATCCTGGTGAAGCAGCCTCGTGACGACACAGATATGAAAGAAGACATAGAGTTTCTTCACGACAAGTTGAATCTCAGCGTACAGAATCTCAGGTAGGAGAGAGAGAAACATACTCTACATGTTCAGATCCTGAGCTTGTTTTTTTCAATCTTTGTAAACTGAGAAATTTAGTCATGTTTTTTTTTAATCTTTGTAAACTGAGAAAGCTAGTCTATCTCTATCTAGCTTGATCGAGTAGAAGTATTGTTTGTGTTTCAAGTAGCTACACACACACACACACACACACACACACACACGTAGTTCGTTTGATGAATATGCTGCTGAGGTAAAGAGTGGGAGACTTGAATGGAGTCCAGTGCACCGCTCTGACAAGTTCTGGGTCAGTCTTAAATTTCTTTTTAACGTACACCTTCTAGTTTGAAGATTGGTCATGATCTCTCTCTCTCTCTCTCTCTCTCTCTCTCTCTCTCTCTCTCTCTCTCTCTCTCTCCTTGCAGCATGAGAATGTGATGAGGTTGAATGAAAACGATAATGAGATCCTTCGGTTGTTGGTCTCCATCCTTGGAGAGTCCAAGAACCCCGTTGCCATAGCAGTGGCAGCACATGACCTAGGAGAGTACGTCAGATACTACCCCAGAGGGAAAAAGTGAGGAGTACTATATACTTAGTTCTGAAAGGTTTATGGCAGGATTGCATACCTTTAAGTTTACATGTACGTAACTATTATGACTGCTGTTTTGACTTGTGCCCTTGCAGTAAGGTAGAGAAACTAGGAGCCAAGCACATGGTGATGAATCTAGTGAACCATGGCAATGCTGAGGTTCGGATGCAAGCCTTGTTAGCCATACAAAAGATGATGGTGCAAAACTGGTGAGTTAAGAGTGTGCTTTAAATAGAGAGGCCATTTCCCCACTGTAACCATGAGCTAAAACGATATGCTGCAAAATAGGATCATTTGGCTGTATGTGTACATGTGTTCTTGTTTTCTTTCAGGGAATATCTAGGGAAGCAGCTGGAAGGGCAGTCATAGTGAACCTGGCATGTGAAGAAAACTTTTGTGCACCCAACAATTTGTTATTGGTATTAAAAAGAGATATTATAGTTTCACCTGCAAACAATGTACGTGGATTTAATTGTGCATGTCTGTTTATTTATCTGTAGCAGAGATTATTGCTTTTGTGGTTATGAAATTGAAAATTAAAAAAAAAAGCTTCTACAGTTATAATAATTATTGTTACATTAACTATAGTTTGCACAACTAATTATCAGTCCAGAATTAACATGCTGGCAATGACTGGAACCTCCTCTGAGCATAAACTAGTTCAACTCCCAACCTCGACTCATTGGCAATCTTTAGTGCCTTCTCTGACGAATCTTTAGCTTGTGTCAAACTTCCTTTCCGCTTGAAAAGATCAGACTCGATCATGTAATACAGAGCCAGACATCTCTTGGAGATTGAGTTAACTCTGACCTCTTTCAGAAACTCTTCTGCTCTGGAAATGCCTCTTTCTGTTGCCTTGATCATACAAACTCCAAGAGTGGAAGTCCCTAACAACAATTGAGCTTTTCTGATCAGACAACGGTCCTTACTAGCACACATTCCAGGGTTGCCATGACTACCATAGTCGATCGCAAGAGTAAACATGTCTTCAATGTCCATTATATCTTGTGCCGAGACCTTTGGTTTCTTTCCCAGTCTCTCCAGGCGAGCACATGCTAGACCGTACGTAATCCGTGAAGCATCGTCAGCACGGTGACAGTTTGAGAGTAATTCAAAGGCCTTCTCATTTTCTCTTAGTGACTGTTCTTCATTTCCAAGGTAACGCTGTATCGTGCCACCAATGTGCTTGCATCGTGCCATCAAGAACTTGAAGTTGCCTCCATTTATTTGACCAAAGAGGCATTTGGCTTCTCCCAAACATTCCAGAGCATTGGCTCTCATTTCTCTCCTACAACTGTAGCTATAACCCTTCTCAATGATCCCCACTGCCTTAAGTTGGGGGTCGCTGTTTGCTTCAATGAATTTATTTGCCACAACTTCAAGCTCTTTCCACGAACTGTTCTTGTAACATTCCCGTATGTCAGCCACAAAGTTATAATACACATCACCACAGAGTGGTTCTTCCATACGAATTATATCTGGCACTCTTTTGGGCACGGAATCTACTTCTATATCATCATCACCATTGCTTCCTCGTTTTCTTTTTCGTCGCCTGCGAGATATAGTCAAATCACGTTTGGTGACTCTCGTATATAGCTCAGAGTTTGAAGGATCTTTTTCTAAGCATTCAAAGAAGACTTTGTGAGCTAAAGGTCCTTTCGTGTCTAGAAACAAAAGCAATTGTTCAATTCGATCTCTTCTTGTCTTAACTTTGTCGTTTTCCAATATTTCCTGTTCATTTTCAGTAATGAGACCACAAGCGGCACGCATCACAGGTAGGAGTGATTTCAGATCAATATCGTACATATCCTTATGGAACTGTTTTACTCTAAGTTGACAATCTTCTGACACTTGACACTCTTCTTCAGTGGCATACTGCTCACCTAAGAGCAGAGAGAGAAGGTACCTGTGGCCAATGTTGTCATCATCTTCGACATTTTCTTTAAGACATTCATAGAAGGTTGTGTATGCATCTCCATCATTATTAGGCTCCAAAACTTCTTCAAGGAGGAAACGGACCTTGCTCTGTCTCGTCCTAGTATCCTGGAGAAGATCTTCTCTCTCTTCTGAACTCAAAAGATCGTGACTAACTAAGTACCGTAAGAGTTCGAACGGGTTCAGACATGAAATGATCTCCTTTTTGTGGTCTTGAACTTTTCGACGCCATTTTGACTCTTCATTACGGCTAGAATCTTCCTCGTCCATAATCCAAGACACGTCACACTTGTTGAAGCCATTGAGAGATTGCGTCAGCTAGGCTTTGTTATTGATCATGAATCCATCGTATCATGCATACCGCCATCAATGTCTAGACGGCCTGAAGTAACTTACGTACAGCTTTGCGGTTAACCGCAAAGTCCTTTACACGTCATAGCTTAATGACGTACACATACAAATGTGCGCATGCGCAAAAGTTGCTCAGATATTACCGCGGAGATCTCCTGTACCCAACATTGTTTTATTTTGGCATTAATTTTATATAAAATTACTGTCTATTTAGATGATTTGCTCCTCGAACTTGAGAAGTCAGGTGTTGGTTGTCACTGGGATCACCACTACGTGGGTGCTGTTTGCTACGCTGATGACATGGCCCTCATAGCGCCTTCTTTGTCGGCTCTCCGTCTTCTTGTAAATGTCTGTTCATCTTTTGCTAAACAACACTCCTTGGTATTTAATGCTGAAAAGTCACAGCTTATTCGTTTTGCCACTCCTGGTCTTCCAGCCTCATCCTCCTCCAATTTTAGTCTGTTTGGCCAATTGCTCAATTTCTCTACCAAGGTTAACCACCTTGGTCATTGCCTGAGCCAAGATCTCTCTGATGATGCTGATGTCCTCTCCATCAAGCGTGACTTTTGTAGAAAAGCTAATTCGATGCTTGCTCTCTTTTCTGGATGTGACCCTCTTACCAAGACCCGCCTACTTTCGAGCTTCTGCCTCTCTTTGTATGGTGCATCTTTGTGGTCTATAGCTTCTAGTGAGGTCCATCGGCTAGAGGTATGCTTCAACAACATGCTTCGCAAGATATGGCGCTTGCCAAGCAGATGTCATACAACCATCCTTCATCTGATAAGTGGCCTGCCAAGCATTGTTAATCTAGTTCTACGACGTTCCCGCAACATCGTTCTTTCAGCTGTTCGGCACCCCCACTTCAAACCTATTATCTGACGTATTCTCTCAGAGTCAATTTCTGGTTTATACTTCCTTTGGTGTCAATACTTTGACCGGCCATCTTTATGCAAAGTCTCATCACTCTGCTCAAGTCCTCTGTGCCAACTTCATCCGAGATGCTAGACTTAATCCGCTACAGAACATTCAGCTTGAGAAGGAGATTATCTATATGTGCACTGTCTAACTCTATAATTTACTTAACTCTTTACATATAACTACTATATATCTTTATTTCTGTGTAGCTACCTACCTTTCACATTTGCACCTATTGTGGTGTGTATTCAATAATAATAATAATAATAATAATAATAATAATAATAATAGTTTCACCATTCAACAGGCATGCAATATGCCATATATACTATTCAAGTAATTTAAATTAACTGATCATAATAGCAATACATGCAACTTTCACTGGTTAATTCACAATTTTTTTCTTCTTCTTTGAATAAAATTAATATTATTTATTATTTAACAAAAGTACAAGCAAAAATAATACAAATTTACAGGAAAAAAGAATAAAGCAATTATTGCAAATGGCCTGAAAATTTTTACAACAGAATCCTCGCCAACATTTTTACAAACTTAAGTTTTGGGCCATTCACAGCAATAATAATTATTATTGTATATATGTGCAACATTTTCTTCACTTCCTATAATATTATTGTGAAGCAGTATTTTTGGAGAATTGTTTTTTCAGTTAATTTTAGATCTAACTTGTGACAATGATCTTGTTTTGTGTCTTTGATGGATGACTGAAAACAATGACAAAGAAAAGGAAGCTTCAATTTCAGTATTAGCTCTGCACACAATGAGAGAGAGAGAGAGAGAGAGAGAGAGAGAGGAAACTTTACCTTATTCCTGTCTACCATCATAATCACTGTCTTTCCTGTCCGATCACAAGAGGGGCATGGCTGTGATGGGTGGAGGTGGGAGGGACTTGGAAGCGTCATGGGTCGAAACAGACTTGGCTCCTTACGCAGCTTCTAGGAGCTCTAGAGTAACAAGAAAAGTCATACATATCTTGAACAATCAAGTATAATACAGTGGATGAAATACACTTTAGATCAAATTGAGAAACACACAAAACTGAGCACACTGCATCTCAGTCTAGGAAGGTCGTCCAAAGTTAGAACTAGCATCATTTTGATCAGCTCAACGTAATCTTTCAAATGGTATAGTTTTTCCACTAAATTTATTTTAGCAAATTTGTTTCCAATACCATGAACTAGAGCCGATAAGTTGAGTATTTTGGGGTTTTTTTGTATATATATACAAGTGGTTATTTTTCAAAATAAAGCACACCATTTGAAAGATGTGACCAGCACATATTTTACAGCGATTGTTTTTCTTCCAGTCAAACCCTCCGCTGATCATTGATTGCATGATACCCAATATAGAGAGGAGTTACTCATGTGTATCATACGTACGGTACTACATATAGTAGGAATGGGCCGAATGTCCCATAGACACAATACAAAATGTTTATGATCATAAAAATCTAGCAAAACAAAATTAAGTCTTCAAACTTGCTCAGAGGCTCTCACTGACAGATTACCAATTGCATGCACGGTCTAAAACTCACAGAAACTTTCCTCAGCACTCATAGAGAGAGCTAGTAGGAAGCCACCATAGTGCCATTTTTGTTCTTCTAACTTATGTACGTACGTACTTCCTAACTGACTTACTTGAAAAGCATTTCCAGAGAACCAAAATGTGTTGAGCCAATTTTGACAGCACAAAGTAACTCCTTTTCATAGGTACTGCATTCCTTGATACTCGTTCTAATCACAAATTAGCCTAAACAAAAACTAGAAAGCTTTGAAACTAATTCATGTACTTCAATGTAGCCATTTTCCTGTAGAGTTCAAAGGTCATTAATTATCCACGTGGCATTTTAATGTGCATACTCATTAGCTGCTTTAGCAGACAATGTAGCTTCTATATCTATGCTTCTACTCAGATAGCTTTTTGTAGGGACTAACCAGTCTCTGATAGTTTCCTCACTGTAGTGTTGAAAAAAGTAGATGAACAAGTAGTAAAAATTTTCAAAAAAATAAGCAGTGTAGGAATGGGCAGTGCTGTAAAAAGCGTTGGAACAAGGAATGGTCTCAATTTCAGCACATGACTACTTCATTTTTTGTGCTCAAGTCTTGGCCGGTAATCTAATCCTGCCTGCTATACTTTATTCTACTTTTTAGCCAAATGATATAGGATTGGCAGGAATTTGAACCATTAAAATGTGAGCTATTCAAGTACAGATCATTCTTTGAACCTACAACAATTAGCTATGAGGGATCAAAAATGAAAATGACATACAAATCCCTCGTTCGACATGCTTATGTGGGGCTCGCTCATGCTCGCCCCAACTAATGCAACGTACGTACATAATACTAGATTGATGATTACATTATCATTCTTTGCAGTCCACGAAGGGGCAGCAGCTGCAGCAGCAGTGCCTGTTGCATGTATTTAGCTTGTAATGGTACAAGCAAGCTACAATTATAATGAATATCATTAATAATTAGTAGATAAAGATCGTTAGTACTAAACGCAGTATTAGGTGGGTGTGGCGCTAGAACTTGGCCTCATGGCGAGTTGATCTCGAGAAAGAGACCTCTTGTGAATAACAGATTTTCAGGTATAGAAAAACACTAGTGCAGACAGTCAAACAAAGCTTAAAGTGATGCTAGAAGACTATACTAAAAGTTCTCGTTGGTTTTTTTTGAAAATTCCAGACTAAAGCACAATGGTGAACGGCAATGTTATGGTAAGCATGATAAAATCACTCTAAAATTCATTATTTCTTTCAGTAATTTAGCGCTACTGTAGCATTGCAACCAAAACCAGCGAGGGATGTTTAGTTTAGACCATTAGCTAACTAGCAAGCGCTATGCCAAACCCTGAGCTAGGCTTCTTCTGTACCGGATTTTTAATTTTGTGTCTATGAATATCAATCAGTTAACCGTAATTTTATTCATGACAATGGTTACCATGGCAACTAATTGTGAATCCCTACAAAGTACATAGATCAATCCTAATCTGCTATTGAAATAAGCTTTAAGTAAAGTAATGCCTGTATATCTAATTCATAGCTATTTCAATTGTGTGATTTTCTAGCTAAGGTCCGATTGTCCTTAACTGACCTGAGAAGGTAAGTGAAGACAATTCATTTCAATTTATATTCAGTTATACCGTCAATACAACACAGATATTCATCACTGACAGGTGCACACTCATCTCATAACCCCTCAGTGTGACTTCAAATGAGTTACAAAACCTTCAACATTGCAAATGTGTACTACACATATCTATCATTATAATATTATGCATCATTTTTATTCCTACATCATGAATTTGGATTTTTAAGGTAAATATGGAAAACATGTGACTAATTAAAATTGCAAGCGTAAGCTGTGTTAAGTTAATTCAAATACACAAATGTAAATAGGGAATTTTCTCAACTAACAACACCCACATGAGCAATGATAAGCAAGTCATTTTTATGACATTAAACTTTGCAAGTTTCGTCAGTTAGGTATTATCTTGAAATCACCTGAATTGAGTTCTATTGTACAGTGATAATTTCAGTTCAAAGGTAAGTTATATACCAATCATCCAGTTAATTAAGTCACTGACTATAATCTTTAGGAACATAACGATCAACAGTCAAAAGGTGGACCATAGTATATTTGAACAGTGGGGTAGGCTTAATAATTTTGAATATGAGGGGGCTATACCCTCCATAGTAATGAGGCTATAGGTGTAGTCTTTGCAAGCTTCCTAAAAATTAGAGAGTATATTACTTTAGAATTGGCATGAAGTATATGTATAGCATTGTTCCCAGGCTCTCTCTCTGTGAATATTATTATTCACTGAAAAATAGGAAGGGAGAGAGCCTGGTACATGAAATTACATGAATGATGTAGCATAATATAGAAAAATTACCATGCCATAGTATAGAGAAACATTATGTGATACAATTAAACTTTCTCTATACTGTCTCTCTACGGGCAACGTCATTTAAGTGATTTCACCTACCAGGATCTTTCCCCCTAATTCCTAATTATTTTTTTGTGCATGATAATATGTGACCAAATTTTGGAAAACCAACCAGATGTAGTAATATGCAAATTTTGAGATAGCGCTTGCATTGTAATCTACGTCATTGCAGCTAGCTATTTTCCAAATTTGAAGCGGCTAGGTGCTATAGTTTTGGAGATATGAGCTCAAATATACTGACCGTTCATTCCAATTTTACTCGCTAAAATCGTGAGCGAATACGTTGCTAAGCGCGAGTACACAAACACAGTATACTATCCATGTTACAAACAATTTATGTTTGTGGTACAATTTTAGTGTAGTATCAGAATATGCATGAAGTTAGTTGAAGCGCTAGTTAAAACTTACTTTAGGAGCCTTTTTAAAGACACAGAAGACCAGAGAGCCTTCCAGGAGGATTCACCAACGAGGTAAGTAAGTCTACTAAGTAGAATAATGTAGCGGGTGGGCTGTAACTAGAGTAACTATAGGCTATAAATGGCGCAGAAATAAGCGCCCAATATTAATGCATGCATCTATAGCAATTCTAACTGTAAGAAACAGTTTAGCTAATACTTATTGCACATAATAAGAAGCACTTAGCTTCTTTCTTTCACAAATTTCATTGCAAATTTATTATACACAATGTACAAACATTCATTCATTATTATGCACAGATAAACAGCTCCTGGTATAGCTCAGCGATTCTGCAACACTGGGCCATCTTCTGATCATCTTCAAGAGATTTCTTTCTGCTAGAAGTGTTTAGTTCATGAACAATGCATTGTTTTTTTTTGTTGCACATTAAATATGCAAAATTATAATGAGATGCACAGCAGCAGCTGCATCATGTAACGCATCCCGTGTACTAACGGGAGAGAAGCTAGCCATGGCTGACATAGCTGCATTCAAACGCTTATATCTCAGCAATAGAAGCAGCCCCACCCGTACAATCACATCTGCAACTCGCCAAGGTGTGCCCCTCCCCATTGGTGCAAAAAAATTAATTTCGCGCGCGCGTCGCGAATTACACTACAATCGGCGATTACTACAAATAAAGTTTACTACAACTGGTCGGTTTTCCAAAATTGGGTCACATATAGTCCTTGCATTACGGTATTATCTCAGTAACAATTTATCTGGTAAAAAAGTTTGTCATACAATCAAATATTGTGCTTATAATCTTAAATAAGTATTGTACAACACACACACACACACACACACACACACACACACACACACACACACACTGTCATATATATGGCAACATGTACATGCAGTGAGACATTTATAACAAAACCTCCCGTTCAAGTATATCAATATCCTGGTTCAACTGCAAATGGAGGCCCAGCAGTTGATTTTCTTACTAGCCACCTTTAAGTTAATTGCTTCATCAGTGTCAGCACAAACATATCATATTGTACTAGACCCCACCCACTGTCCCACTGAGAACACACCCACTCTTGGTGAAGTACTTCCTGTCACACCCACTGGCTACACCTCCTTGGGTGAGGATTGCCTGACTCTAACTCAATATGCCCAGTCCCCAGCTACTACCATTGACTCCAACATTACCCTGATCTTTGAGCCTGGTCATCACACTCTTGATTCTCGGCTTCACATACAAAATGTCAACAATCTAGTTTTATGAGTTGCACATACAAACTCTTTCCCTAATTCAGTTGCTATGATTATGTGTACAAATTTCTCAGGCTTTGATTTTGATGCCATATCTGAGGTCAGTGTTAGTGGTCTCGAGTTCAGTGGCTGCCGGGAGAACTCTGTGAGATCACTAGACCAACTGAGGATGGAGGACTGTAGATTTCAAGATGGACATGGAATGGAATTGAGGAATGTCAAGAGTGCAACTTTTAAGAGGAGCTCTTTCACCAATCTCACTGCATTTAGAAGGGCTAGGGATCCAGGTCAAGATATACCATCAGGAGGGGCCATTGTTGCCTTTAGTAGTGATATTAATGTTACTGAAAGTCTCTTTGAGGGAAATATTGCTGCCGATGGCGGTGCAATATGGACAGACAGTGGTAGTATTAGCATACATGGTAGTAATTTCAGTACCAACACAGCTAGGTATCATGGTGATGGTGGTGCAATATGGACAGACAGTGGTAATATTAGCATACATGGTAGTGATTTCAGTTACAACACAGCTAGGTATGGTGATGGTGGTGCAATATGGACAGACAGTGGTAGTATTAGCATACATGGTAGTAATTTCAGTACCAACACAGCACGTAGTAGTGGTGGTGCAATAAGGACATTCAGTGGTAGTATTAGCATACATGGTAGTAGTTTCAGTAGCAACAAAGGTAAGTGGGGTGGTGCAATAAGGACATCCAGTGGTAATATTAGCATACATGGTAGTGATTTCAGTAACAACACAGCAGGTGGTGGTGGTGCAATAAGGACATCCAGTGGTAATATTAGCACACATGGTAGTGATTTCAGTACCAACACAGCAGGTATTGGTGGTGGTGGTGCAATATGGACATACAGTGGTAATATTAGCATACATGGTAGTGATTTCAGTACCAACACAGCAGGTAGTGGTGGTGGTGGTGCAATATGGGCATCCAGTGGTAGTATTAGCATACATGGTAGTGATTTCAGTAGCAACACAGCTAGGTGGGGTGGTGCAATAAGGATACGCAGAGGTAGTATTAGCATACATGGTAGTAATTTTACTAACAACACAGTAGGTTATGGTGGTGGTGCAATAGTGACAGGCAACACAGTAGGTTATGGTGGTGGTGCAATAGTGACAGGCAATGCACATGGTACACATGATAGTGATTTCAATAGCAACTCAGCACGTTGGTGGGGTGCACGTGGTAGTATTAACATACATGATAGTGATTTCAGTAGCAACACAGCTAGGTGGGGCGGTGCAATATGGACAGACAGTGGTAGTATTAGCATACATGGTAGTGATTTCAGTAGCAACACAGCTAGGTGGGGTGGTGCAATATGGACATACAGGGGTAGTATTAGCATACATGGTAGTGATTTCAGTAACAACACAGCAGGTCAGTGGGGTGGTGCAGTAAGGACATACAGGGATAATATTAGCATACATGGTAGTAATTTTACTAACAACACAGCTAGCTCTGGTGGTGTATTAAAGACATACATTAGTAATGGATTGTTAAGTATAAATGGTAGTGTCTTCATCAGAAACACAGCTCTCAATGATGGTGGCGTGCTGTTCCTTGGTAGTGCTACATATAGTGGTAGTGCTACTGATAGTGTCAATAAAATCAACAACAGTATCTTCAACCATAACCATGCAGCTAGGCGAGGTGGTGCAATTTACGTCCAGACTAAAATCACCATGAATAGTTTCTTTCAAATTACAAACAATTCAGCACTGACTGGGGGAGGGATATATGCCAATCAGGTTGAGTTAAACTTTAGTGGTATAAACATAATATCAGAGAACTTTGCAAGAAAAGGTGGAGGAATTTATGCTAATGACTCAGTAGTAAGACTAATTGGAGGTCAACTTGAGATTAATAAGAACAGAGCTGAGAAAGGAGGTGGAATTCATTTGGAGTCAGATGCTAAACTTCATTTGATAAAGTCTCTACCAGAGTGCTCTAGTGTTCACTATAATCCTCATTGTATGCAACAATCAATGTCAAGTCTTAGACTGTATTTTACAAATAATTTAGCTGAATATGGTGGAGCACTGTATATCTCTGATCATACATCAGACTCAACTGAATGCTTCCTTCAGGACCTAGCCTCACATAATGTGAGTTATCATGACTTAATTCTTCAAAATACGTTCTTTGCTAATAACTCTGCTAGCATATCAGGTGCATCAATATTTGGAGGTCTGTTAGACAGGTGTACAGTCAGTCCTAGGGCACAGGTGTTTAACAAGTTTCATAACATCTATATTGGTGCAACATCATATCTAACACAAATTACAAACCTCAGGACGAATGCTATTCTACAGTCAGAGATATCATCAGAACCAGTTCGTGTGTGCTTATGTACAAACTGCAACCAACCAAATTGTGACAGCACTTCAGTAACATATACATTCCAGATAACATCTCAATTGGGTTTCAATGTATCAGTAGTTGCTGTGGACCAAGTCAGAAATCCAGTTCCATATTCGGTGAGAGCATTGTCTTCAAATCCTGGTGGACTAGCTGAAGGAGAAGACATTCAGAACACAACTTCAAACTGCACAAAGTTAAGCTACACCATATCTTCCCCACGTATTTCAGAACAACTAGTGCTGAATCTCAATGATAAAGAGTTTAATCTGAACAATGATACCATCATCAATATGCAGTTTGTTTCCTGCCCTTGTCCAATTGGTTTCATTGTGCAGCAGTTTACATGTAATTGTGAATGTGACCCTTGTCTCTCTGACTACATAACTGACTGTTCTGTTAGTAACTCATCAGTCAAAAGAAGCAACAATATCTGGATAAGACATATTATGATTGATGAATCTAATCATGATCTTGTTGACTATCAAAATAAAACTCAGTGTCCCTATCTAACTTATCCTCATTGTCCATTTGACTACTGCCATCCATCTAGCTCTCCAGTCTGGATTAACCTCAACATACCCAATGATTCTGATGCACAGTGTGCTTTCAATCGTAGTGGCAAGCTTTGTGGGTCTTGTAAGGATGGTCTCAGTCTCTCTTTTGGTAGTTCACATTGCTTGTCTTGCTCAAACAACTGGCTAGCTCTACTCATTGTCTTCGCTATAGCTGGTGTAGCAATAGTTGCTTTTCTTCTAATTTTCAATTTGACTGTAGCTGTTGGAACAATCAACGGACTCATATTCTATGCCAACATCCTCACAACAAACCGTGCCACTTTCTTTCCATTTCAATCTCCTAATTTCTTCACCATCTTCATTTCATGGCTCAATCTAGACTTTGGTTTTGTGACCTGCTTCTTTGATGGAATGGATGGCTATGTCAAAGAATGGCTACAGCTTGCTTTCCCAATCTACATCACATTCTTGGTTACCATGGTGATCATTGGTTGTGAATACTCTACAAGAATTGCTAGACTCATTACTGGAACAAATCCAGTGGCAACACTAGCTACTCTCATTCTACTCTCTTATACCAAAAGCCTTTGTGTCATCATAGCTGCATTCTCTTCAGCAACACTGGAGTATCCTGATGGTTCACAAGAGATAGTGTGGCTGATTGATGCAAATGTACAGTTCTTAAAAGGGAAACACATTCATCTGTTTTTAGTAGCTCTTCTTATTCTCCTGGTGGGCATTGTATACACCTCTTTCCTTTTCTTTTATCAGTGGCTTCTGCGTTGCCCAAATAGGATGGTAAAACTACTCAAAAATGCACGGTTTTATCCTTTCATGGATGCTTATCTTGCTCCTTATAATATTAAACATCGCTACTGGACTGGATTACTGCTTTCGATTCGTGCCATCTTGTATGTTGTGGCTGCACTTAATGTCAGTGAGGATCCTGGAAATAACCTTTTAGCAATCAACACCACACTAGTATTTCTCTTGATACTAAAAATTTTACTACCAGGGAGAATCTACAAATCATGGCCATTGGATGCACTCGAAATATCATTTATTTGTAACCTCATGTTGTTTTCTTCTGGTTCTCTCTACCTCAGAGGAGGTGGTGCTGGAAATCAAGAGTCTCTAAGCCTACACTTCAACCAGCATTGCTTTCATCACCTTCCTTGCCATCTTGACCTATCATACGTACGCCTTTGTACTTCCAAGGAAAACAAGAACCAAACTCGACTCCTTCATCCTCAAAATGAAGCTACGACTCATCAAACCAGAATCCACTGATCTTGAAATCATCCGTGTTCTTCGTCCTGTGGTCACGTACAGTGTGGTGGACCCACCAACTCAAAAACAAGTAGAAAGTATGGAGAAGGAAGCAATTGGTAAACAAGAGAGAAAAGTAACTTTAATAGCAGAGAATGAGTCAGCCACTAACAGAGAACCACCTTCACCTTCACCTTCACCTTCACTGGTGCCCAAGCAAACCTCAGATGAAAACAATTTGTTAGGCAAACAGATCAGCAAATCAATGAAGGAGATATCTGACAAAGCAGAACAGCAAAAAGGAATTGCTAACATTGAACTGGAACCTAGATCCTCGAAATTCTCTAATATCCGTCTTGATCCTTACATCAGAGACAGTGACAGGTTTGGAGTGGAGAGGGAGACTGAAATTAACAACTTCATTGAAGTATATAGCTGACTTGTAAGTGTATGACACTTTCAACATACACTTGTACTGTTATGTTTAGAGAAAATTGTCATCACTTAAAAATTTGTATGTATACGTATCGCTGCACGCAAAACTAAAACAACATTGTATTATGCCAAGCTGCTGACAGTGAAATGTTTGTAGACAATACTTTGTCCAACCTTGTTACTAAGTTCTACTTGTTTCATGTCAAGGTCTTGTGGTTAGTTATAAATTATTCTAAATACTAAATTATTGTTGTCCTGTTTGGCAGCATTGTCTTAATTCTGACATTTTTTTATGTCTTGTTTGTATTCTGTTTCAGTGTAATATTTGTAGTCATTTTTCTTTCTCACAATATAAGATCTGTGTGGTTAATTTATTTGAGGCTTAAGGGAGTTGCATGCACTCTCATAATTGTTTTAAGCATTGATTATTCAAGCAATTCATCCATATCTTGTGCATAAATATATACAATGTATGTTTATACATGAACTGCAGCTACCAATGCTATGATCAGTACGCATTCCTAGAGTACGGTAATTATAAATTATTGAGCGATCAAACAACCTCCCATTGGAGGGTCTTCCAAAGTTGCACTGCCACTATGTTTCTTTAGAGAATGTTAGTTTGCTGTGAGCAGCTGGCACGTGTGAGGAGATTATCACCATTCAACCTCAGCAGTGCTCTAGACAGAAGTTGGCATATGTCCAACAATTTACAGAAACATGATGGTACGAGTCAGGTGGGTCAATATTAACAAATGAAAACCATGAAATTAAGTCACCTGTGAGCTTGAAATTTACATTTGCTCTGAACAAATAATACAGGCATACTATATTCAGCCCACAGGAAATTGAAGTGTTAGTCAAAGGGACCAAGGTTTGCCTCGGCATGTCTCTGAGAGATGTAAATTTACCATCAGATCATAATAATTAAGGACAACTATTTTGTATGCCTAAGATATGCAAAGCCCTCCATGAAGGCTTGCATTACTCGTAAGTTCAATAAAGGGACCAATGGTGTACAAGCCTGTATTGCTGCACCATCATAAAATTAATAATAATATCAATTGGTTCAATAGAACCACACACTGTGCAAGCTATAAACGTGACAATGTGACAATAAGACTTGAATTGCCACTTATATTTATTAGGACGTTGTTGTTGTAGCGCTAGAAATATAGAATTTATTGATCAAAACCCTGTGGTTTTCAGGTTAGCCTACTAGGCTATTGACTACCTTGAATACCAATCATGATCAGCATTATGGCATGTACGAGCTTAATTGCAACGCAAATGGACTTCATTTCTGCTGTGAAAATATCTTGGTCATGATGAGTGCGCCCCTTGCTGGTCCGAGAATCGGACAGAATCACTAAACTCGCAGGCCATTTTGTCAACTCTCCTGCTTAAGTTTATTTTTGCACTTGCTTTGCAGTGCCAGTATACTGAAATCATGGCTGCCAAATACACTACACCGGTCTGCAGCTCAGGTGCAGCACGGGCTAGGCCTGCAGGGTCAGCGATCAAATTACAAACCAGAAACGTATAAAAGGGATATTTTCCCATACTTCTTCAGAAAAGATCACTGGCTATAGTAAGCGAAGGATTGGCTGTTGTCAAAGCTGAATTGTCCGTGATTTTTTCTTTCAGTAGTGAGAGGCTTTCGGATTATTGATACACTATTAGGTGTTTTTCCCAAGGTGCATATATAGGTCCCGTTTTATTGTATTTTTGTTTCAAGTGCAAGGTTTGAAGTTTTATATAGCGAGCTCCCCATTTTTTAGGCCACTTTTTGTTAACTCTCCCACTTAGCTTAGGTTAGGTTTATAATTTTATTATAGCAGCCCCAGAGCTGCAGTGGCAGAATCATGCCCCAGGCGTCGGCTGCCAAGCATGGAACGGTAAGTTGTGAATATCATTCAAACAATTGGTATTAGTTATAGAAGCACAATATTAAACTAGTATTGTTTGCGGAAAGATGTCGAGGTCCTTTTCAAGGAGGAAAAGGATAGAGACAGGACTTACTTTTGTCTGGCATGTCCGCTAAGAGATGTGAGTTCATCATAAAATTTATAGTCGGTTAAAAAAAAAACATTCAGGACCTAGGACTGTGCATTAATATAATTTTTCTCAATGTACAAAATCAAGGAGCTGGAGAGTCCCTATAATATCTGAATATGATCCTATAATGTACAATTAGCAACTTGACATTGCACGATCCTTTAATAAAAATGTATGCTACTATTTTCACTAGAAAATAAAGTTTACATTATAATCTTACTTAGTTACTATTGATTGTTTGCAATAATGGTGTTAAATTGTACACGAACTGCAGACACCAAACGAGACACGGTATTGTGTGTACTTCAAGAAGAGCCGGGCGAAGAGGCCACCTGAGGGGATCCTGTTTTTTGATCATGTGAGGAAGGCCCATTGTTGTAAGTTGAAAACTAAGAGAGTTAACTGTAGAGATACTGTAATAGAGAGCTCTTATACTTGCACTGCTGATTGTGCTTCTTTATCAGTATTGGATTCTAAACTAATTGCAACGTACGTGACACCAATTTTGATGATTATAAAAATTATTATTCTTTGCAGTCCACCAAGGGGCGGCTCCCTCTAGGAGCCAGGACTATAAGGGTAACCTTATGAGGCTTCCTCAGGCCCTCTTGCCGTTGGAATGTAAGTGTAGAGTACACACAGCTATACACATGAGTAACTCCTTTCTTAGACACTATTGAACCATTGCAATATTGGTGTTAAATTGTACGCGATCTGCAGATGCCAAACATGACGAGGTACTCTGTTCAGTCTGTTATCTTTAAAAGAAGCAGAACAAAGAGCTATCCAGAAGGGATCCTCTACTGTATTTCAACCATGTTCGGCAGACCCATTGTAAGTTAAAACTAACAGAGTTAAGTTCATAGATACTGTAATAGAGAGCTCTTATACTTGCACTGCTGCTTGTGCTTCAATCCTTTTTTCAGCATTAGATTCTAAACCAATGGAACATCCCAGCTAGAGCCAGAGATCAAGGACAATCTGAAAGGCGTGCAACAACTACATACATCATTCTCTTTTTTGCTCTATCTGGAGTTTTGCTTCCAACACTTGTATTCTTTGCCGTTGGTGGTACAGCCAACACTCAAGGCCAAGACTCATTTTGGAAGGTCAAAATCGTCAAAATTGTCAAAATCGTTAAAATCGTCAAAATCCCAAATTTTCATCATCACAATTATAATCTCTCAAAGTTTGTTTTCTTCACTAGAATTGGAAAAAGAATATCTATCGTGACAAGTAGGCTCATAATTTTACTAGCTAGCTACTATTTATCGCTAACAATTATTAATTATTGTCACACATAATTGTTTGTCTGTACAAAGTAAATATCGTATATAGTGGAGTTGAAATGTGCCACTTTCACGTTAGTTCAGTCGTATTATGCCAATAAGGCATTATATTATGGTCCTTATGTTTCCCACATAATACTTATTGTCAATGAATGTTGGTATATACCTCACACATTTGCTTTAAAGTGTACACACACTAGAATATTACGTGCGAACAAGTGATCATACCCTTATCCATTGCAGCTTGGCTTGTGGCATTCAGCCTAGCATTTCTTCCCACAACAGGACTTAACATGGACTGTTTCAGATTTCAATGATACACTTGGATTTGTGTCTTGGGGAGTAGACCTTGCCACAAACCTGAAACCTGTGAAAAGTTTCGATTGATCACAATTAAGAGGCGTTTCCATGCTTGTTCTGTTTCTATCATTCCTTATGTACACAATGTTGTTTTGTAAGGCAAGACGACTCAAACAAAATGTGCCAAGAGTTGATGCTTATAGCAGAGCAAGTGCAGGAAGAGTAAGTGATGGATCGTTGGAATCCAATCGCCAACCATCAGCTGCTGGAGAAGAGATAAATACTACGAGACAGCAATCAGAGTGGCGTGCAACTGCATGTGACATTTGCAATGCTCTTTCTGGCTCTGGTTGGAGTTGTAATACCCACATTTTGAGATCTACGTGGAGCATGGTCCCGTCCTTTAAAGCCACTCACTCTAAGTAATTCAGCGTTAAAATAATGGCCGGCAGCAGCTCAGATATATAATATAGCAGAGTTGGCTTCACTTCATGGTCCTCCTGATGGTGATAAAGACATTGTACCTCATAAATAAAATTATGGTATTTTTTCAAAGTCTGTTTTCTTTAACTGTCATTATTGATCCCATATCACTCATGAGAAATGCTGATGTCAGAGAAGTTAACTCAAAGATGATGGCAAGTCTCAAGGCAAAACTATCAAAGAAATATCAACCACGAACAACCTAGCAACCACCAGACACAGCATTGAGACTTAATTTGTGTTTATCAAGCGGCTAACATCTCAAGAAACAGCAATGGTCACATCGCAGATGCATCTAGTAATTAAAATTTTAACCAATATAAACAATATAGGCTTAAAATACGCTTGCACTCTCAGAGTGTGTTTTAAACTATACGCTACAGATTTGCTGCCATATTACCTACTGCAGCCATGACTCTACTGGGTGAAGGTACGAGGTACCAGGCGGCCATGAGGGGATCAATTACTTCAGCCATTTGAAGTCTAAGCACTGTAAGTTACTACATGAGAGAACCATTAATACTATTATATTTTTGCCATAACTGTGCATGCTCCATTTGATGGCATCCATATATATGCTGCAGTGTCCTGCACCTTTACCATCTGCAGTTCTCCCAGGGAGTAGCTCCGTTCTCCTCGCGGCAGCACCGTGGTCAGCTGAGAAACCTGCCTGGTGCTTTCCAGCACCTTCAGAGTAGCCTAAATTGAGCATAGCTACACTTTACTTCATTGCCTTTGCATAATTTTATTGTCAGCTGTAGTAGAATGTTCACTCAGGAGGAGGCGATGCTGATAGAAAATCACTTTGCCTCCTTTATCAAGGAGGACAAGGCTCCATCCATCTAGGAGTGTCAGCAGTTTCTGTTGACCAAGGAGGCCAGGGCGATGATAGAGGGACGGAGCCCAAAGGACATACAGGACAAGGTCAGTACCTTTAGGAGGAGGAAGAAGTGACTGGCCCTATAAGTGCCGACTCTATTTACTTTCGCTGTATTCCGTTGAATTGTTTGTACCATACTGTAGTGTGGCAACTAAAGTTAACATATTTTAAGTGATTTCTTCCACAAGAACGATGTATACTATAGAGTGAATTTTAAAGCTAAAAAGTATTGTTATAATTCGCAAGCTTGAACACAGTTTATTTTCGTATAATTATATGGGACCATAGCCACAGCTACGTAAGTTCCAATGTGAAGAGAATAAGAACTGTAGTCATTGGCTGATGCCACACTCCTTTACACACGGACGTCCCCATTAATTGCTGACAGTAATTGGCTGATGCCACACTAAACACTGAATATTAAATTTGAGTCAGTCCTCATCTGGGACCAACTTCCCTGCCAATAGGGGGAGATGATGAGTTGATGCACTATTAGATCCTAATATTATTGATTATGCAGTATTGCTAATATTAATTTTTACCAAATCTATAGAGCTGATACACTCGCACAGATTTTATCTCGGATCATGAATCCCTCTGGTAGACTTCCACTGTTGAAGGCTAGTTACATCAAGTGACGAAAGCACAATTTGAGTTTAATTGTGGCACAGCAACCACCATGATGACAGGAAACGTGAATAGCAGTCAGTCATAGTTGACTACATTAATTTACAAGGTAGGCCAGACCACACAACATTAAGAACTATTGAAGACTATTATTAACAGTGACCAACACCTACAAACCTGAGCCAAGCATGGTCTCTGCCTCAGTCTTTGTCTATTAGTCATATTTTTTGTAAAAATACTTTTCGCCAACAACTTTCATGGATGCAGGAGGTCTAGACATCCACAGGTCTCCTATTTTGAGATCTACGTGGAGCATGGTCCCGTCCTTTAAAGCCACTCACTCTAAGTAATTCGGCGTTAAAATAATGGCCGGCAGCAGCTCAGATAAGACAGAGTTGGCTCCATTTCATGGTCCTCCTGATGGTGATAAAGACATTGTACCTTATAAATACATGGTGAAATTCAAAGATGGTATAGACTGTGAATAAATCATTAATTAATTTACACATCTAATCATGAATAATTATTGATGTGTTGATACTTTTTTCTTTCTAATGCAAGAGATTAATTAACGTGATATTCTTGTATATAAATCATTGGCAGGAGTGAAGACCGACCCATTATATTATGTCATTTAATTTTATTTGTAGTAATTAACTTTAAAATCACTATAGCAATAAAGAAGAAACAGAATGCACTCCCAGTCTATATCAATGTGAGGTAAGTTGAAGTTAATTAGTACTAGTGTGGCCAGCATATATGTTAGGTTAGGTACTTGCTTTGCAGTGCTAGAGCTGCTGCAGTGGCAGCATATTGGTCGATCATAGCAGGGGATCACGTTAAATTGTTGGGTATCAGTCACATTATTTGATAAGAAAAAATATTATAGCACACAGGCGTTTTATTCCGTATCCTGTTGCCAAATTTAGTTCCGTATTCACATGCGCGCGGAAAATTGAACAGCATGTAGCGAGGTAAGGAATAATTGCTCTACCGTCACAAACTTGTTATCACGGCGGGCACAGTGAGGACAGCGTTCGAACAGATGAAAGTCCACGTGGGCACCATCCACAAATTTATCAGAGAAACCCTGAACGACTGCTTGAACAAGTTCCGCACCGCGGTGCAGATGCTTAACTTGTTTTTGTATACTTTTTATGTATGTATAGTAGTATCACACTTTATCATTGTTTTGTCGGACCACTCCTGGGAGAGGATCATGAGAATGTGCACCTTCCAACAAGAAAACCCAATGGTAGGCCAGGTAGCTTCAGCCAGATGACAACAAAGAGAAAAGAATAAATGAAAAAGTTAAAATCGTAATTGTGTAAAAACAAGATATTTTTTTGCATACTGTTTTGTATTTCAGGAAAGATGCCTAGAGTGCCTAGAGGGAAGCAGTTTTGAGGAGAAGAATAAGAAGACGCTGAAAGCCAGCATCAACTTGTCCATTGAAGAGAGCTGCAGAAGCCACTGGTAAGCAACTTACTTCGGGTAGAGCAGCACAGTATGTATTCTACTTGTTTCTATTAAATCAAAGTTACAATATTGATATGTTAGCTAGAACGCAACCCTGTCAAAATTTTTTTCGAGATCTGCAAATGGAGACAAATGTTGGTGACATTACGCGGGCGATGGTGTTTCAACAAGGCAGCCAAGAAAGATTGCCACTGACTGTTTGCATGGTCTAGCTTTTCTGGTCTTCTGAGTATGAGCATTATTGATTTAATAATAATTTTGCAGCTGCTGCATGAAGTTATTATCCTGAACCTGGTAGCATCAAAGTCTGTATTTGCTGTACAAGTATGGCTGCCATATGCATGGAACACAAAGACCACGCAAACTTGCCAAAATTCTTCATAAAATGACATAACAGGTAGTTTTTATTTGGTAACCACTACTACATGTGCAAGTCTTTTTTTTGAAGTTAAGCCTCGTAGTGCCCAGTTGTTGCAAACAGATAAAAGGAGCTCTGCAAGCGCCATAATGACGTGTTTGTTTTTTTTATGTCTGAGCAAAAGGTCAAAGGTGGTGTCTGGGGATTTACCCCGGAAGTGACTCAAAACGATGGTGTGTGAATAATGACGAATAAATATTATTGAACGCAAACTCCTTGTTTAAAAGAGATTAATTTTTTGAAGGGAGCAGTTTTCCCTTGTCAAAACTGGATGCTTCTAGGGACTTTCCTGAAGAAGGTTGTCTTTGCCTGACTGATAGAAGTCATGTCTGAGCTGATCCCATTTGTATGAATGCAAGTTTGGTTGCAACTTAAGCTTGGGTTTACATTTAAATTTGCATATGCAGAACTATATATATAGCCAGAGTAACTCATTGTATACCAGACACCATATTTTACTGGACATAATCATATAGCGGACAACTCTTACTATTAGCACGGACAGGTCACATGATAATACTGAAGCACAGAGTGCTCGAGCTCTTTCTCGCGCATGAGCTATATGTGACCAGAGTTTGCACTTGTGAATGCATAAGCGCCTGCACAGCATGAAACACGCATATGACAACCTTGTGGCAGTTTCTTTTTCTGACTTCTCTTCATCCATGGCAAGCTTGGCCTCTAACAATGACACTTACAAGTACTATGTCTTGTTTTAGAATCTCAGGTGTGTACCCTTTCAATCAACACGTTTTCTTTGTGCAGAGAAGCTCTCTTCGATCCCACTGTGTGACTGCAAAGTTAGCAGAAAAGCAATTCATTCTCATCGTCCTGATGTGGATGATGACTCTCTTTCATCATCCAATCAAAATAAAACACTTTACTATCTAGTGAAACCTCGGAAAGTAGTGATTTAGATACTTCTGTACATGTGGAACCACATATTACATAATACTCCCAACAGATCTAAATCACAGCCATTATGGAAAGATTTGTTGACAGTTCCTGAGGTAGCTTTCAAAGCCAAACAATCTGCCCCTGGTCAAGGATGAGTTCTGACAAGTGATAAATATTTGAAAATAGTTGCAGACAAAGAGAAAATAATTCTAGTTGCAAAGGAGAAAGCACTGAAAGAAAAAGAAAAGGCATTGAAGCAAAAAAGGCTAAAAAATCAATGAGTGAAGAAGAGTTATAGGTGAAAGATGTACTACTAGATCGAGAGAGGTGATATGATCATAAACGTTCATCTGCAATATCAAAGCCTTCTTCAAAAAGTTTTTCAAATTTTCGGTACTCTTTAATTCTTCTGAAAATTTCAGTGGTTAGTATTAACAGAGAACTTCTCACCAGCAAATTTACATTCTCAGACACACCTGTGGGTGAGTCTGTGTGGATATGTCCTACATGCTTCGTTCAATGGTTTATTTGTAAGTATTTAAAGTATTCTGTAAAATTTTTCTTGAATCCTAGATTTGAGTCTTCATTTTCTTGATTTTGAGTGAGATAGAGACTGATGATCACAGATTCACAGAGTGATATTTAGATAAGGAATTTACAAAACGTGGTAAAATGTTGTGTATTATTGTGTGTTTTCATAATTATATAAATAGAAATTTATTTTTAAATTACAATAATGTAAGAGTAGGACAACACTTGGACAAATAGTTGCATGGTCACAGGTGGATCTTCAAAGAGCTCAGTTGCAACACGTTATGGTACCAAGAAGCTACGTAGCCACAGCTCCTGTGGAAGATGAGTGTCAAGCAGAGCCTTCAGACCCCACTGTTGATGAACTTGTTGAAATATTTGATGAACCTGGTAAATTTTGTTTGTGTAAATCGTGCATTTATATGCATTAATTATTCCTTAAAATCTCCATGTAGCTCGTGGCAAGAGTCAGACAACACTTAAAGAGTTGCTAGATCTTCACGTTTTGATATCAAGAAGAAAGTCAACATCCCATCTTGTCTCCATACTGAGATTACTCGTGTCCAGGAAGCAGATTCAGAGAGTGATTCTGAATTAGAGCATGTCAACAGGGAGATTAACTAAAGCTGGTAAATTTGTTTCTGTACGTGTATATAGCTCGTGGAAGTAAGAGTTTGACAACACTTGAACAAAGAATTGGTGGATCTATAAAGAGCTCAGTCACAATACATCCTGGTAACAAAAAGACTGAGAATCAATGAAAATTTTCTCTACAACAATTTTAGCTATAGTTTATTGATTTGTTTTCCCCCTATACGTATTGTACTCAAGTACATTCACGTTATATCTATAGTTAGTATAGCATTCTTTGCTATGTGCAAGTTATTGCACTGCCCATAAGATGGTGTCTGGATACAGAGTGTTTACTCTTATTTGGACAGTTCTGTTTACTTGAACTGCAACAAAATACTTGCCAAGTTATGCAGTATAGACATGACCACCAGCAATTAGACCTGCTGTGTTGGTGGTATGTATACTGGTGGCCCAAAATATGGAGTGCAAAATTGAATCATCAACATTGGAGACGACTACAAGGTCGACGCGAGACAGCCAGATGTGTGGGTCAAAGATTCACTGTACACTCTGACTGATGAAGACCGTCAAACCATCCAGAAACCAAACGGCTGGTTTAGTGACTTGGTCATAACAGTAGCACAATCTCTCGTCTGTCAATGTTGTACAAAGCATCACTGTTTGTGATACATACACACATTACAACTGTCTAAATGCAATACCAATACACAAGAATACAGTACTATTACTTCCCATAGTTAGCTAGCTATAGCTTCACACAATCAGTTACATCATCTGTGCACAGAATAGCATACAGCTTAAAATAACCTATAGACTACATCATTACAATAACTACATTGTATTTCACACACCAATAATCACTATGTAAACTAATTTAGTCAACCACAACCTAGAAACAAATTCTTGCCTAAAAGAGATGCTCAAAACAACCTCTGAGAGACACAAAAAAACCAACAAAATTTTGTAAAAAGAGATAGGTATGCTCAAAGAAGGTAAAAGGTAGAACACATTGGTGAACTGCTGGAAAAGGAAAGATGCTCAAAATTGGTAGGAATTAATAATTATTTATCCTGGCACTGGTGTATATTATGGATAAAGTATCATTACAATTTTTATATAAGAAGTAAAATCAAAACAGTTCAAGGAGACATTTAGAGATTTATTTGAATGTCTATCAGTAAGCCATAAGGATGACATTGCGCTCTTGATATATATATAGTGGACTTTCAAATGGCAAACCATAAATACTAGGTTAAAATCTATACATGTCATTCACAAAGTTTTTCACAAGTTTTGAAACAGCAAAAGATGAATCTCCCACCCAACACAAGTTGGAAGCCAGACATCACACATAAGCCCATCCCATCCCAAAGCTGATCAAGGATGTCTAAATGCCAATTAGGAACTTCACTGGGCTCTCTAAAACAGCAAGCACCACCTACTACAGGCATAGCAGGGACCAACCAAAAAAAAAAAAGCGGTCACTTCCAAGAAGCCAAGCTAGTCTATGAGGATAGAGCCCATTTCTCTTGCATCTAGAATGAATGCTCTCAGGATAGAAAAGTTCATACATATATATTTTATATTTATACATTACAAAGCCTTAATTGTATCAGTATAAACAAACTAGGTGTTGAGGATGCTCCACAAGGATTGAAGTAACACCCATGTCACAATGCTTACCTGCTTTGCACAACAGTCACTATACTATTATGTACAATGCATAACTCATCAAGAATGATGATCACTGTAGATAGTAGTCTATCAGTAGGGCCCAAGAGACAAGGTAGTCAGAAATGAAGCTGAGTTCATCCATGGAGCCATCCAGCTACATGTACCAGGCTACAGAAAATGAAAAATGAAAACAAGATAAACCAAGGACGAGCAATAATACAGTAAGTATTAAAATTTAATGTTATTACATCACACTTGCCATGCAACTCCAGTATTTTCAGTCAGTTCAATCTATAAGTGAACACCGCCCAACAGCTAGTTTGCAAGAACCAAACATTTCAGAGACAGTCGATTCCAAGTTAAGCAACAGACATCTCACCCTACATAGTATAAAATCATGTACGCACACAACAGTGACATTTAAAAGTGACATTTGATGGTATACAGGACTAAAATGACAGTGCAGTTTGTAGAAGTCTGACTGAGAACTTTTGTGATGGCCCATAAACTCACACACCAGTCACTAAGCCAGACAGCACACACATTGGTCCCTCCCAAAACTACTCTGATGCAATTCACTACAGACCCACAAAATGAGGTATACTCAATCAGGATATGAGATGGATCACTTACACCAAGCACCTCCTCTTACACCAAACCATGAGGGAAGAAGCCAGTAGGCCTAGAAAACCTAATTTCTCAATAATTATAATATAGCTGCATGTGCACATTGAGCACAAAAATCACCACTATGGAGTGACTCAATCAAATAAAGGTTTGTTTGAAAACAGGTATACAGTATGTATAAACATACATGGAGAACTACCAGTAGGTATACCTTTGTACCAGGGGGATCACTTGTTAGTGGACAAGCATAAGTCAACAACAACAACAACAACAACAACAACAACAAACTTTCCTACCTTCACAACTGGCAAGAATGAGATCATCTGAAACACCACAAAAGGGGAATTTACTATGAGGGGGGTCACCTGGCCTAGCTGCAGAAATGAAAACAAGAATAGAGATATAAAAGAAAGATGAGATAGACTAGATTTAGACAAAAGTATACAGTGGACAAGCACATACAGGTCAACAAAAAAACAAAACAAAACATTGCATACTACATTGGTGCACAACTGAGCTGATAATGGATTCAAAAAGTAGCAGTTGAGATTAAAATGACGAAATGATCATACATAGCAGTTTCAAAAAAAAAAAGACAAACTTTATTGATGAAAAATTAACTCACACACCAGTAATTGAAGGCAGAGAGCACTCAGATCTTCATACACCCAAAATTAAGAGTCATCTGAACCACCACATGGAGGGAAACATGAGGGGGGACCACTCCAAACTATTGTTCATCATGCCTGCAGAAAATGAAAAGATAGACAAAAGCATAGAATGGACAAACACAAGTCAAAAACAAAAAACAAAAACAAAACATTGCCTACCACATTGGTGCACAACTGAGCTTGGCCTGCAGTTTCAGATTCAAAGTGCAAGGAAACGATAGCTACACGCAGTACTGTCAATGAAAAACCTGTGGGGGAAAAAAAGAAAGAAAGAAACACACACAAAAAAAGATATGAAGGAAAATGACACTGCCAAAGGTGGAACCTAGAACAAGAGCTCAAAATACTGACCAAAACTTACGCACCAAACAACTAGTCTGACTGGCCGCGCCAGACTACGGACATGCTGCCAACTTCTCCTTCACAGCTTCTTTTGTCTTTCTCTCAGTTTCTCCCTCCTTCGATCAGCTCTTCACGACTGACAATTTGCGCATGCGCAATAACCTGAATGGTCGCGGATCGCGCGGATCACGATCCATCCGCGAAAGTTTTTATCCCCTGTACATGTAGATACGCGTACACATGATCATCAGAACAACACGAAATCCTTGACAGCTACCAAGTTTATTTTTGTATACTGTATGCAGCAGTAAAATTAGAATTGTAAAAATCAGCGTTGAACTGTGTCTTGATCATGATTGTACAATAATTTATATTGATGCCTATAATTGTGTACAAACATAGCTGCAGGAGACCAGCTCGTGCTAATATAATGGAATTATATCACATACATCATTAAATACACTGCACACTGCAATAATCAACATATATGCACACACAAGTCCATCTCATGCAAGCAGCCATAGTACATATCTTTAACTCTTTAGGGCCTGAATTGATTATGCATATATAATTAGAATTTATGAATAATTAATTAACCTTGGTTTTTGTACATATTTGTTCTTGCTTAAGCCTATGCCACTCTCTCTTATAGCTAGTTCAGCTTAGCTATGATTGTACTAGGCCATAATTATAACAGTTCTATTCTTGGCTTGCTTTTATTAACTTCAAAAGCTTGCAAAAACGGAAGCGGTCAAAGTTCGCCAAATGACCTGCATACTTTTGGCTTTTTTTCTAGCTTGAAGAGCAGGACTGCAAAAGCGCTTGCATGCAGGTATAGCTTAAGCCCCCCTGCACCTCCATAGCTAGCGTCAAGCTTCCCCTACAAAGCACTAAGAAAAAAACGTGAGTTTAAACCGACGGTCTCGATCTTTACCGCGATCGCGACCTTTGAACTTTGAAGCCTATATCTCTCCGCCTACTAATCAGACCTGACTCTAACTTGGTATTTTAGTAGAGCGCTATCTTACCTAACTGCATAGCAAGTCTAAAGCCCATAGCTCAAACGCTATCCCAATAAAATAATAAATGCGAAAAATCGCAGATTACGCGATCGTAGAATACGCGCGTGCGACTTTTGGCGCTGTCGGCCCTAAAGAGTTAATGGAGACGTCTCGATGCAGTGAATCTCCTTGTACTTATATTAAAAAAATCTACAAGTGGAGCACAAGCACACATGAACATAATGACATCCATGCAATGCAAGAAAACTGTTGACAAGATTAATAATTATTGCTTTAAGTGATATAAGGGTATTTTGTTAAAATTGTGCACCATGCAGCATTGAAAATCCTACGCATATAGCCAGTCAGTCAGACAGTCCTACAACAAGCATCAGATTTTATCTGTTGTGCACAAACACCAGATGATCCAAAGACTCTTTGTCCGAGGTTTCTACTTGAGCCTGCACAAACATGACAAAGTGCTATCAGTACCAGTATAATCAATACTAACACCTATTATTACCATACATGCATACCTTGAAGCCTATAGAGGCCGCCATTGATGTGACTTTCCTTGAGAACTCTTCCCTCTGTTCCTTGGTGATGTCCAACATGAATCTAAATAATGCACACATGAAGTTTGTGTGGTTTGAGATTGATGATATTACACAATAATTATTTTGCATTAATGCCCAGATTAATCAAATTGGAGAAAAGTATCTGGGCATAACACAATTGACTGGACTGCTTAAATTTATGGGTAAATTATCAAACTTTAACAACACAATAATTATCATCCATTAACAAAAAAATCTCTATGACATTACATTGTGGTCGATCAACCATAAAATCAACATCTTAGGATTAATTTTCCAGTCCTACAAACTACAACAAAAGGTTATACATTACACTCTGTATTAATTTCAGTCACTGCCAATACTCAGTCACATGCAGCTCCCTTCAGAGCTGACTCAGCCATTTCTCACTACATCAATGATCTCAGCGATAGCATCGAGGATCTCTGGAGCTTGCTCTACCAACTGCAAGGTGAGCATCACGATGAAGTTCAAGAGTTCGTTAAGGAAATCGTGATCTCCATTTCCATTACCAGTAGTTTCTTCAGTTTCTTCGGTTTCTTCGGTTTCTTCAGTTTCTTCTGTTTGGCTTTTAGTGCGTCTCTTGAAACGCTCAGGATTGTTCAAGTTAGATCGTATTATGGCTTGTCTCAATCGCTCGACGTGTTCACTGCTCAACTTAGCAGCTGAAACTTGTGGAGTGTACTCCAGGATGACAAATCCAGCAAAAACTGCCAGAAAAACTAGACTGATGCGAAGAGCCATGATCTCTCTGACTGTGTAGACTTTAAATGGTGGTTGATAAAAGTTCTTCTTCTTCACTTGAAGGTCTGAAATGCTTGCTGGAATGAACTATAAAGAAAATTTTGCTCTTATTTATATCCTAAAGAGTTTTGGCTGGTACAAATTTTGTGACGTTTTTGTGTGTAGAGTTTTACGCAGTTGTTGGACTCAACGATCGACATTAATCACTGCTAAATGATCGACCAATTTGGTAGCCACAGAGACCAACAAGTGAACAAGACATGGACAGAGGTATTTACTCATTTCAATTACCAAAATAACAGCCACAAATTATCGCTATACACAGGGAGGCAAATTGCAAATCACACAGGGTTTACACACGGTGTACGGTTGGTGATATGGACAATCAGCTAATGAGCAATAAAGTGATCAAATTAAACCAATTTGTGTTTTCTTCAATCGTGTCCAAACAAACTCCTTTCAAGAAAAAACTAAACTATGTATACTCCTTGATTGCAACACCACACCAACCGTCAACTATACAGCGGTAATACTTGGGACCAGGTGAAGCAAACCGCAACACATAGGTATGTGGTGTGCAATAATTGAGACGGCCATCACCCTCCATTGTTAGAAGGTCAAACACCATATTGAATTGCACAATTGACTGTATTGTGTGACGCTCTATTTTCTGAGTCAAACCCAGCTAGTCTATGGGTGTACTAAAGAACGCCAATCACTGCTGGCTGTTGCTTTTGTAATCTAATTTGGCACATTTTTGCATTAATGAATCTGTTACCAGCCGAACGCACAACCTATATTACTCACATACACACATACATATGACGTGTACGTATGTATGCGTAATCATAGATACAGTAATCCAATTGGATACTTGGCAGGTACATCATCAGAGCTATGACCACACCCTTACCTGGCTGTCTCTAGGATGAGTGTGCAGTCAGGAGAAAAGGTGGCATCGATTCCGTTGGTCAAGTGATGCACCATGCTGTAATTTGTGAAACAACACACACACACACACACACACACACACACACACACACACACACACACACNTTTCATGCTGTCTGGAACGAAAAGAACGAAATTTTTCCCTCACGAAAATTTCCCGCTATACGGTATATACTCACACCCTCACAGCTCCCTCCTCCCACCCATCACAAGCCCCACCCCCTTGGATCCAAAAGCAGCAACAACAAGCGACTGGGAAACTGCTGATTCAGCAATTGAAGCAGACCAAACTCTCCGAGCAGGCCTCCCTCCAGCAGAATGGAATCACCGATTCACTGGAATTGGAATTTACCAATGTGGTCCGACCTATCATGGAATCATGTACTAAGGACTCAATAGCAGTAAGCCAATGGAGTGGTAGATGATTGGATGTAGATGAGTCAAACTTGTTTCTGGGTTCTGTCAGTTGTATAACATCCTTTCTCTAATGTGAAACTGACCTCCAAGTTGGGAAAAGCAGTGTTAGATTGTATCTCCTCTAGTTCTTGAAGCATGTAGCCTTATGTAGTACACCAGGCAAACATTTTCTGTTTGTTTCTAAATGTCATTCTCAATTCCTATAATCATGGGATATAACATGTACACTAGTTGCCTTACAAGCATTTGTGTGTGTGTGTGTGTGTGTGTGTGTGTGTGTGTGTGTGTGTGTGTGTGTGTGTGTGTGTGTGTGTGTGTGTGTAAAGATAGAGAGAAGGATAAGTTTATGTGTGGGGAGGTTATGACAAAAGTCACTGCTATATATTGAATGCCAAAATACGTCAATTTTTTTGCAGATTGCTGGTGACCCACCAAAACCACAAAATTTATACTCCTTAAAATTTCCATCAAAAAACTCCATCATAACACAGTACACATATACCCACCTTCATGTGTTTTCCATTGCTCTTCTTAAAGAGCTCCTTATTCTCAGAGTGCACGCCAAACGATAGGTAGGGACTGTTCACAATATCCCCCCAGTACCCTCGTCTTGCCACCTTCCCTCCACCCTGCACACACACATACACACACAATCCCAAAGCATGACTGATGTTCATTCATAGATATGGATAAAAAAATCATAAAAACAAAGCAACAATGCTCTCAAAATATGTGCTCTGGCACACCAATTATCGTGCCAATGTAGCACAAATTTCTCAGCCTAACAAACAATGCACACCTGTGTCACAATCATCCCAGAGGCCAGAGTCCTGTTGGGCCACTCATAAGGAGCATCACTCCTCAGTTGGAAGGCCACTCCTCTCTCCCTCCATTCACTGTACTCACGGGCATTGATGACAGGTGCCTACAAAGAGGAGGAGAAGAACAGATACTAGCTTGTTATGGATAGCAGTGGATTGAAGGGCTCATTAGAAAAGGGAGCAAATACAGCATTCAACAGTTAAGACAGGACCTGGTATATTTCACAATGTTGATGTAAGAAACAAAGACTATCTTGTTTGGATTGAAAGATAAAAAGTTGAAAACTAAAGACATGTGATTCACTTACCATCTCATTCAGCTTCATGTGGTAGTCCCAGTCAAACACCCCACTTCTTGTGTCATAGCGAGCCCCTAGATAATGACGTAATCTTCCTTCCCTGATTGCATGATATGAAGCAAATATCAAAAATTATGACATTTTCAAGTTGTTGACAGTACTAGCATTCCTTTACCAGTGCTTGGCAATATCAAAGGAACTTTGGTCAGGACTCCTCCAGAATTTAAAGATGCCTTCAAGCAGATCTCTTTCTTTGAACTGGAAAATAGAATAAACCACGACATTTAATAGAAAGGAAGAAGGGTTCTATGTTCAAGTCTGAGTTAGACGTCTGTGTGTGTGTGTGTGTGTGTGTGTGAGAGAGTTATAACTCTGTATATGAGTTATAAACCATCTGTGTGTGAGTTATAATTGTGTGAGGGGTGCGCAGTGCGCAGTACGCAGTGCGCAGTGCGCAGTACGGTACGCAGTGCGCAGTACGGTACACAGTGCGCAGTACGGTACACAGTGCGCAGTACGGTACGCAGTGCGCAGTACGGTACACAGTGCGCAGTGCGCAGTACGCAGTACGCAGTGCGCAGTATGCAGTACGCAGTGCGCAGTATGCAGTATACAGTATACAGTACACTGTGAACAGTGTACAGTGAACAGTGAACTGTTGACTGAGAACAGTGAACAGTTATAACTGACATGTGTGTGAGTTACATACCATCTGTATGTATATGTGAGTTATAACTGTATGGGTATGTACATGTTTATTGAGTTACCGTATAGCACAAAAATTTGGAGGATATTAATATTGGCGGATTGGTGGTTTGGTAAGGATTATCAATATTAAATCCGCCAAACAGTCATTTTTGCGCATGCACGTAATATTGATGCAAGCGCAAACGCCAAAATAAAATCCGCCAATCATGAAATTTTGGACAATCCGCCAAATTTTATTTCCGCCAATATTTTGTGCTATACGGTATAACTCAGTAAACCTTAGATCACAACATACCTTCAATGCACTGATGTCCAATATTGGGATGACTGACTTGAGGTAGTCTTGGTCTGTAACCATCCTAAAGTTAAAATCCGAACAAGAGAAGAATATGTATCGTGAATTTAATCTCAAAATGCACAATGAACCTTACTTGATGAGTTCAGTGGCTGTTTCTCTGAGGTATTCCGAAGTGTGTGCTCTTATCAATGTGTTTCCATAGAGTTCGAGGAACAACTCAACTTTCTCTAAAAGTCAATACAGCAAGAGAAACGAGTAACAAAATTAACTTTCAGAGTAAGTGTACAGCTCTATTAACATGTAGTCCATGATTCACAAGCCTCGTCTCATAAATCAGGCCTTTTCCCCCTTTAAGCCCAAGCTAGCTTAGCATGCGGGAAGGGTCCGGATTATTATATAGTCTGTCTGTGTAATCTACGGACTACAAAACTCTCTCAAATACAATGGTATGCGTGCGTGATTAGTCAACAATTCACCTTGCAGTCCAAGTTTGTCCGGCAATTCAAAAAGCAACTTCAGAAAGAGCATGTGGCGTGCAAACACTTCTAAACAACACTCAGACAGGTAGAACTGCGAGGAGATATATAAAATAAAAAAGTAACAAAAGTTAATACTATGTTTACAAGCAATAAAAACATCAACACATACACCAGTTATGCAAATTATGAACTTACATGCAGTGGTTTGGTTGTGTGCCTGTGGGTGTGTGCCAGTGTTGAGAGAACTTGGCGAAGATCACCACCTCCAATGACCAGCACATTCACATGGTCTACAGATGTTAGCTATCATTAGTGGGATATTTAGCTAAGGGTGACAAATTATACCTGATTGTACAACACTTGATGTTTCTAGGAGAAGGGATTCAGCTGATTCAGAATGGTCTATAAATGATGTTGGAGTTAAGCACCAGGAAGTGGGTGTTCTAAGCTCTGTCTAATAAACTCACTGTCATCAGTACAAGCTGTGAGGTCGAGTGCTCGAGAAAAGCCCCACCAAGTTACAGATCCAAAGCCGTTAGGTGTGGACATCTCAAGTCGCAAGTCGTCAGTCGTCAACTCAGTTGGGATACGCATTCCAAATAGTGCGCGCCCAGATAAATCAGCCCCGCCCACCATTCTGCCATGTGCCATTACCCACTGGGCCAATGAATGTGGTCCCTCAAAAAGCAAAAACTACCTCGGGCTCTACCCAGGTACCCACCACTTAGCTGAACAAGTTTTATAAATTATAGCAATGCAGCTAAACTAGTGAGAGAATCAGTGCCTTGCTATTAACTCGAGTGCAGAATATAGCTAATTGAAGAAGATTTGCAAGTAATGGAAAGGAAAGTTTCAGACTTGCAGAAAACAGAAGTGTGCAAGTATTTCACTGAAAGAGCAGCTTGGCACATTCTCACAACTCAGTAGTGTCTGTACACGAGACAGAAATTATGAAGAAGATTGCTATTGTGTTGCCAAAAATCCGAGGAAGTGGAGAAGAAGAGGAAGCTCTTGCATCAGTGATAAGAGATTATGGTACATCCATCTTCAATATAAATTATAAATAGCAGTTTGACTTTGTGGATCAAAGAAAAGAGAACTGAAATTTACACATTGAGAACCTTCGTCAAGTGCCTATCAGAATTTAAGTTTCGAGGTGAGATGAATAGGGAAATACTACAGATCATGATATTATATACGTCACGTAGTGTATACAAATAAACATCAAAGGCCATCAATTTCAGTTGCTGTATATACTGTATATGAATTGTTTGTAAACTTGAAGACTTTAACTAATTCATCCAGTCACAATTTGATGTATAGCCATTTGTTATATCATGAACTTTTTGAACCACGAAAATTTGGAGCTATATATACGGTATTCAAACTGTGCATCCTAACCTTAAAGCTTCTGCTTGTTAAGTAGATTTAGTTTTAATTCTAATAATTATTGTCAAAAATTGTTTTTGTTCTTTTCTAGGCCTTTGTTCGATAGTTTGGTTAGTGTTCCTAGCAGTAATCTTATCAACTCACGTTCCTTTGGAGAAACGACCAAAGTTAGTCCGTGTTTATGAAGCATCTCCCCAAAGAGATAGCCATTGGAAAACTGTTCAGCAAAACTTGAACCACCTACCGTTAAGAGAGATCGGAAAAGTATACAAAATTTATATAATTCTACTTGCTCAGTATCAGAACACTGATGATGTGCCATAAATTTCTCAATTTATGCGTTGATTTTGAGCTATTGTCGCTTACTCAGCTTCGGTTCAAAATGGACATCATCATTGAGCCATGGGCCATCTGCAGAGCAGTTCCGTCATGCTCTTCAGCTAAAACTGCCAGCAAAGATCAAAGAAGAAAGGCCAGCTGCTCACTTTCAGTTGAGGATCGTTGCCATGGGCAATCATATGCTAGACCACGCCTCTAACTGTTTGTAAATACGCGTGTACGCGCGTAAATTCTCACGCGACTAGCCCCTCCCACTTTTACAGGACCGGCCAGGGAAGTTAAAACAACGTGATGCACGAGACATGTGAGCATGTAGTTATGATCATGAGAAAAAAGAAGTTACTTACAGTATGCAAGGAAAGTGCTACGCCAGTACCAGCAGTTACCATCCATAATTTCCGCAAGGAGTCTCATCATAATAGCCTAAATAGGTATGTATGTAGGCAATGCTTTAAACCTGTGGGATGAAACTAGCTTGTAGTGACCCTATGTAGAGATGTTATCACTTGTGTGTGTGTGTGGTGTCTTCTTATTTGAAGTTTTCCATACAAGTTATACTGTCCTTGAGGTGAAGTGTCCTTGAAAGTCGCCAGTGCTGTATAATATGCTAAATAAGAGAATTATGGGTACAACAATGTTACAATGAGTATTTATGTTACAACAAAATTCTCAAGTGTTTGCATAGCAGCCAATAGGTATACTATTATAATACCACCTTAGGGCCAAGAATCTATGCAGTGAGATAGAATATAAAAATGATATTAAGATTGAATGTGTAAGCATAACTTGAGCTCAAATAAATTGCCTCCTTGAGATATTGTCAGTGCTCAGTGAATTTGTAGGCATTAAATCTGAGTTTGCTGAACTTGAAAATTTACAATATTAACTTGGCCCTAAGGGGTAAAATAATAGTATACCTTTCATCCCTTATTTTTCACAGCGGCGGGACTCATCAGTTGACTCCGCTATAACATTATGCAATTGTTATTCAGCATAATAGAATTGTTACATGGTGGTTGGTGGTTGGTGGTTGGTGGTTGGTGGTTGGTGGTATAATTATCAAGGCTTAGGGATAGAGGGAGAACTCATGCATACTACAAGAGAAGCTGAGAGTTTCAATTGGCTATGTGTTGCCAGCTGGCTTGATGTCGGTGTGTTTCCAGCTGGTTCAATCATCTTTGTGTTGCCAGCTGACTTGATGTGTATGATGTACCAGCTGGCTTGATGTCGATATCTTTAATTTTGAAAAAATTATTAAAAAAAAAAAAAAAAAAAAAAAAATACTAATAGAATATGAAATTTATCGTGTCTCTGACAAAGCCTAAGAATCTTGAGGAGTGTGGAGCAGAGATTATATGCTACAAGGATAGAAACACAATACCATTTGAAGTACCCAGTCCAGAATTCGAGTATGCCATTCTGGAGGGAACTGGATTGCATTCATCTTAAACTGAAGTTAGTGCCTGCAGTGTAAACTACCTCAATTACAGGCATTCTTTACCAAAAAGTTAAAAGTGATGGATGGTCAATGGACTCCTTCACAAGACAACTCCATCACCCTGAGTGGCTTGAACTCAGACAAGTACTGATCATAAATTAAAATGTCAAAGTAAGGGTTTGTTATGCAAAATTACTAAGTGTAAGTCAACAGAGCATTACAAGTGAGGTTCAAGTGAAGACAAAAAGGAAGTGTACTATAGTCCAGGATTTGAATATACCATTGATCGAGGGAATCTGATTGCGTGGTTAATGGAACCTTTACAAGACAACTCAGTCACCCTGAGAGGCTTGAAACCAAACATTGAGTATAAATTAAAAGTCAAAAATTTTGCAATGGAAATTCTCCAATTGTAAGTCAAGAGAGTACTACACGTGAACTTCAAGTGAAGACAATTAAGAAATAATAATAATAATAATAAGCAGGATGTGGTCACCTAGCTAATTCCGAATTAATTTGGTTGTGCAGTGGCAAAACTTGCATGCATGAGTACTGATTTCAAAGGGAAATCTTTGAGAAAAACACTTAGACTAGAAGATGATTTTATGAGGCTGTTGTACATGAAAACTGTTATATAATATTATAGTAGTTGTCGGATAAGGCATTCAGTTGCTGTACTGTATATGAATTGTTTGTAAACTTGAAGACTTTAACTAATTATCCAGTCACAATTTGATGTATAGCCATTTGTTATTTTGCTCATTTGTTTGTGTTTATGCAGTTGTAGTAGTACTTTGCATGTAACTTATGATATGATTTGTATTCAGTGATTTCACAGCATGCTCAGTGGAGTATTGTGAGACGCTGGCTATAAATATTTAACACATTCTTAATAACTTGTGCATCTATTTTGGAATTTTGACTATTATTGATAATTATTGTTGTTCTGCAAACTCACAAAAAGCCAACACATGAATGCTGAAGTGCACACAATTTAGTGATCATGAATCCATTTGTGCCATAACTGCTTATGAAATTCATTTCAACTTTATTTACCACACAAGAGCTCACACACATAGCAATTTGTCACCTTATAGGGAGAATGGGAAAGCTTATTCACAGGTCTCTCATATTGCTGACAGTATTGCACAGCTGCCTGCATGCCTTAATTCTAACCTAAGGAAGAATTAGATCTCCAACTGAGTTGAGTCCTTTCTGCATTCAGACTGTGGCATTTCCCGCCAAAATTCTAACAGGATGTAATTACCGCACATGCACAGATGTTGCTAAGGTTTCTCTTTGTCATGAAGCAATGTGACAAAGAAAGCGTCCCTTATAAAGAACAGTGCTTCCTTCAACACTCTATGAGATAACAGTCCTGAGAGTTGATATACTACTCTACTACTAGTCTTAGTCTATAAACTGTCGCAGTAAATTCGTTGTGAAGATACCTTATCGTGAAAGATAAATTTGAAATATGCAGAGTATCCTGAGACGAGGATTGAGGCAGCTGCAGTTCTGTCTACTCTCACTGGTACTTCTAGCCGCCTATTCAAACTCCCAAGGTGAGCTGTTGAATAAGTAGAAAGACTGTTCTCTAAACTATAAACTTGAGTCAGTCTGTTGCTAGATAGATAAAGCCTGCAGTAGAGCACCACCACGTGTGTCTGTGCTCCATCAGTTCAGTTTATTTAAACTACTTGGTGTCATATTTCACTGGTGCAGTAGCTGCTCATATTGGCTGCTATTGTTTCAAAACTACCGTATGCTCCATGAACTTTTCAAATGGTGCATGCATATCGTTAATAACAGGAACACAATTACTTGTTAGTTGTAAACTTTATCTTGATTGAGCTCAAAGTAGCCCGAAGATAAGTAGTAAATGATGTATGTGAGTGTTTCTTCCCCACTCTAGTGGAACCTTATAGCAGGTCTTTCCTTCAAAAGGAGTGCCAACCACAACTATTACACACACGTTTGTAAAAGTGCTATATAGAAACCTAACCAAACTAATGGTTGGTTAGATCTGAACTATTAGTAAACTTCCCCTATGCTATGTGATATATAAGATACCATGCATTTGTCAAGCTACAGTAAGACAGGTTACACTATTGTATGGTCTGTGGCCCTGGAGTGGTTTAGATGTGGGAGGCAATAGAACAAGTGGAACATTTTGTCAATGATTTGCACCTGACTTTAGGACACTGTTCTGAGTGGTTATCTATTGAGGTGTTAATGAAAGTGTGTATTTTACACATTTTATTGTTACTCCTATCATCCAGTAGTGTGTGTAGTTGTGAGTGTTGAAGTCTGCAAGAATGTAAATGTGTTTACCCACCTCAGGCGACTATGTACAGTCTATAACTAAACCATCTCAGGGGGGTCAATGTTGTGCCGAAACTGCACATACTTTCACTTACAGAATCATAAATAAATGTGTGCTAAAAAAACCTGAGGGAATTTGTCAAGGGTTCTTTTTTTTTTCGATATTCGGTTTTAGTGCTTCACTGGGTTAAGCAAGTAATACACACTTGAATCAATTATTACTTTGATGGTTTGTTTAGAATTCAAATATGTAATATGATGTATTGTTTTTCTTTCAAATATTATGTATGTGTACTGTTTCAAAATTTGACTGCCGTTTAGCATACTTTCTCGATGACTTGAGGCATCTGTTGCTTGCATGCTGAGCTTGTGTGTTTTCGTGGCATCGTGCATGACTCAGGAGTATCTTGTGCAACAATGGAGAGGCTATTTTGGATAGTTTGTGTTTTTCTCGACTTCCTTTCTCTCCCCTGGAGTGACATTCCTCTGCCATTGTCTGTGCCATCTGTTGCCTCGTGCGATGTCACCAACATAGTATTAGTAGTGCCACTGTGTGTGATTGCTATGGATACAAGATAATATCTGGGGGGAAAATTTTTTTTTGCTGCAAGTGCATGACCCATTATTATATCTGAAAGTATTTTCTGTGCTATTAGTGCATGACCTTAAACTAGCAAATTTTTATTGCCACAGTGACCCCTAGGTACAAGTCCCATTGTGAGTATGTAGGACATTCATTATGTCCATTGTAACATAATATGCAACATTCACCAACACCTACTCTAGCCAGTTACTCTCATAGTGCATAAATGAATTATTTATGCCTGGACTTTTGTTAAGGTCTTTGCTAGGAAGGAGAAGGGATTATGTGTGAGCTTGGATCGTCCCACTTGGCTTCACCTTACTTGTAATGATACTAGCGTCCAACCTCCTTATTGAAAGTATGTGTATGTGTGCACACAGTTTCACAGTAGAGCTCACAGTATCCTCTCATCCATCCACAATGGTCACACACTGTACTCTGGACCGCCAGCTTGTGACGACTTTCAGAGAGGAACAAGTTTTGATTCAACTTGTGACCACTCAATGGTACATACATACTATGAAACATGCTTTCAATATCATTGTTGGTTAATGGATGAGAGACCAGTACATTGCATTTATGTTTATTCCCAGCTGGTCAGTCCACTGCCAACTTTGCTAATCCTTTATCTCTTTGTGCTATACACTAATGCTCTTGTTTAATCCTGTTAGATTAATGACCTCAAATTGACTCCTAACTTCAAAGACACTGTTTATACTCCTTGGCCACCATCATACCTGTGTGTGTGTGCTGGACCCTATATGACTTAATGTATGCAACTTAGCATTCTCCTTACCCCACCATTGCATGGTCTTTCTAAAACTGGTTTTGCTCGAGTATGTTACACTCAAGCCATCTAACATTTGATATGAATAGTTCACTTCCATTTACTTTATAGATGGTGTGATATCTGATACTTACATTAACTGTGGTGTTAGGGTCTTTGAGAGGGTTACCTTCTCTGTATATTGTTAGATGCAAACTATTTTTTTTGGAGTAACCTCATTCTGATTATCTTGAATGTACAATCACAGATTATGGTCCATAGTACATGTAGTTTGTTTTGTGAAACTTCCTAAAGTGTCATGTAGCTGACCTAACTGTGGTCGGCAACGACTGATACTGGCTCATCCCATGATGTGTACTGTATTGGAACTGCTGTTGTTGGTTTTTGTCTATCAAAATTTGTGATGGTGTTCACAAGCAGATGGTTCCTTAGTCTATCTCTTGTTGCTGATCAGGAGTTAGAGAAAGGGTCTACAGCTGGATAGACTAATGGTTCCTTTGCTCTCATGTGGTGTGTTTTGTTGGGTGATGGGAGCTGATAATGACTGTGTGTGTGTGTGTGTGTGAGGGAGTATAAAGTGGTTTACTGTATACACTCACAACTGATATGAGAACTGCAACCAAAACAAACTTGTTTGTTTCACTGGAAAGTGGTCTTGGGAGGGAAGCAATGATTTATAAACTCTCAGAGAGAGTGGAAACCGTTCGAGGAAAATTTGATGGCAACCAGGATGAAGTACCAAACCAATGTGTAGGCTTGGTATAGAGTAGCTGTACCATTATGATAGCCTTATAGGGCACAATTCTATGCAGCCTGCATGTGTATGCCATCCCTTGCAATGTTAGTAGCAACACTGTTATTAATGTGATATTGCTCTACAAGATGTAGATGTCTTTTTTCACACATCTCAAAGTGCTACATAACACAATTCACACACACACACACTCTGTGTCTATTGCCCTAGTATGGGTTGATATTGGATGGTAATAGTGTCACTAACAGCAATGGAGGACCACATGATCCTGCACACTGTAGCACTACAATGCATCACATTGTAATTGCACACAATCAATAATACACTTTATTGTATATCTCCCAGGAGATAGATGTACCTATATTCTCATGTACAGTGATCCTAGGTATGCTTCTCCCAATACCAGTAATAAATAGCCTCATCCTAGCCTCATTCCCAGGTCTTGTTTCACTGCATTTAATTCTACACTCCCAAATTTTCAAACTACGGATGTTGGGGACAAATAGTAAAATACAATGAACTGAAAGTACACAATTATCTTCTTACATCAGTACAGAAAAAGTTACTTGAGCAATTTGTGACTGTCAAGTGGCAGCTAGCCCATTGTGGATTATTTTTACAGTAATGACCCACATTCTAAGAGTGCTCATTGCTAAATTTTGGGGAAGTCATTCACATAACAAGTTTACCAGGCCTACATACCCCAGGTTTAAACTTTACCACACAGAGAAGGCCTGGGTGCAAGGCTACCTTTATCCCATGTACATACATACACCTATAGCTAGTATATTGATTTTGTAGCCAATAATGTTCAAGTTAGTTTTGTCGTGGTTATGTATCCATTTGGCCTTCAGTTATTTATGCTATTGCAGCGAATATAAACATTACCATTTTGTGTACCTAACACTGGATTGCCCTTGGATGAGTCATTGATTACATTTGTTAGTTGCCAAATTTCTCCTAAATCTGTTTTTTTGTGAACAGCACATCTATACGGTCTCTTATACGTGTATATGGGACCGCGGGTCACAGCTGTGTTGTTGCTGTACCATACGTACATGTGTAGGAGAATGGTTTAGACTGGGAGACAACCTTGATGGCAAACAAACACAGACCAGCCCATTAAACTGAGTGCTACCAGAGCAAAGTGATAGTAAATTGATTGCCAGTATCAAGTACTATTGTAGTACATCAATCTGTCCAATGTTTGCTCACTTCTCCTGTCAATATTGTTTATTAAAATCACCAAATTTGGTCATCAGAGGCCCAGCCATTTTCTATGTGTTCTCACAACAGCCCTCTGTATCTGTACATACACAAACATACCACACAGTGTGCACCATACTGCCTTACATGCTGTGTGTGTGTTGATAGGAGTGGGCCTATGGTACACTGTAGGTAAACAGCTTCAAAGGCACTGGCCACTGAAGTCGAGAGAGTGAAGCTTCTCAAATTGCACCTTCAATGGTTTGGTGCTACATATACCGCATACTGTTCCTATCGTAGTTATTTGTGTGTATGTACAGTGGGTCTTGGGACTATGATGATTGTGTGTATAAAGGGCAGGTAGCTATGTGACCGGGTTATTGAAACAAGAAGCGTTGTTGTAAATTGTCGAGATTTTTCTCGACAGTTTTACAGTTCCAGTGTCTGTCTGTATTGTTGGGTGTTGGCCTGTTCATGTCGTGAATGAATGGAGACATTTTTGATGACATTAAATGATCTCTGTTGGTTTCAGTACTCACATATATAGACTGGTGTGTTCAAGTTTACACAACCTGTTGTGCAATTTGCTCCAGTGTTAGCATATCACAGCTGTGTCTGTGTATCAATACTGCATGTGTGCTTGGTTTACACATTGTCTGTCATGTACATTCTATGTTGGCTCTATGTAGCTCATTGTATTGGCTATTCCAGAGAGCATTGTCACAAACATGGTTTTAATTGTACTCATATAAATATGGTAGCTCTTATGCACTTACTTCTACACATACACATAGCACACATGTTATAATTTTACCAATCCCACACACACTTACTCTCACAGATAGCACCGATGACTCCATCTATTTTGTTGAAGACTTGCAGGACTATTATTACGGTTATATGAGTGGGGTCTTGCTCATTCGTTGCGAGGCTGTTGAGCTGAGAGACAACAGCGACATCACCATAGCAGTACACTCGACCGTGTTCAAGAACTCTCAAGAAATTGACATGTACTTTCCACCAGAGAGACATGATATTTTGTCTAATAGCGATGGTATAGCCACTGGTCTGCTCATTTCTCCCGTGGAGCTTCAAGATTCTGGCTCGACTGTGAGGTGTGCTGTAATCAGAGATGGTGTCAGGGTGGCTACTACCAGTCAAGCCATCGTTTATGTTGGGGGTAAGTCCCTAGTTGTTATGAATTAATTGACAATCTCTGTGGGTGTATCTCTGTGTGTAGATGCTTCAAAATTTTACCATTTTATTCATAACTGCTTTCATTATCGCATTTTATTGGCTGCATGCATGATGCTGTTTAGTGTGCAACAAAGCAAAAAGAAAAGGAGTATGTAGGTTGCATGCAATGATTGGCACAGGAGGCCTGGGAGCAAAATGTAGGCAGAGTTTGAGATGGATTTCTTGTTCCACTGGAGTCCATATGATTGCCCCTAAAGCCACTCCCGTAGCCTCCCTGCATATGATATAGTCCCTCCTCTGTACCTCTTGCTGTTCCACCTTGATACAGTTGTTGTAGGTCATTGTGTACCTATGTATGTAGTGATGTAGCTAGCTATGCAGATTCTTAATGTCATGTTGGTCAGGCATCATCTTAATGGAATGTCGATTAACTCTTCTTCTCTAAAATTAACTTGTTAAGCCTCGGCGCGTGCGTAGCACGTGCAGAGGGTTACGGTAGTCGTTTTGTGTGTGTGTGTGTGTGTCTGTTACTAAATTATCTGAAGAATGGCAGCTCTAGAGTCACAATGGAAGGTACTTACGTTCATGAATCGAAATTATCTTGAAATTTGATGTGTAGAATCTTGCAAAACAATGTAGTTTCTGAGATCTGAGGCTTTTGTGCATCTCTGAGCGCTTAGGCTTCGAAACCACACCCATCAATTACACCCCATGTAGTGTGCGTTATCTAGAAATACAGTAGGCTTGGAGGATCTGGAAGAGTGCTGGGCCAGTTTAGATATCTTGGCTGCTTGTCCAGGCACGTAACTCAAGTAAGATAGCATTTTGTGGAACTATCATGATGATCTTACTGATCTTAGATACATGTATGTTGTTTTGAGTGAACTTCAGGCTGCACTGATGCCTGAATCAGTAGTGCCAGTCAGATAATTTATCATTCAAATAAATAAGCATCTGCAGTGTAACTGTTAAAGTTTCACTGTTCAATGGATATTAATTTTAGTCTTAAGTGAGTGTTCTATAGATTATAGCTAGGCTGGCTCAACTTGATCGTACCGGCTTGATTGCATGGGGCTGCGCAGGTCATTTCAAGATGCCAGCTTACTTGGGTCTCAATACTCAATGATGACGGTCTTCCTTTACTGATATACTGTGTCATTCATTTTTGTTTTGCATGCTAGCTATATGAGTGCGCCGAGGCTTGTGCACCATAGGTGCTTTCATTTTATTGGCTTTTGGAAAATATATTTTAATAAATGTAATGGCTGCACTATTTCTGCACTTGGACTCTATAGGTTCTTCCATGTGGCTAGCACATGTTTTAGAGTCATGGTCCATGTTAACAAGCACATGTGGTAGTGTCCATGTAGCTGGCACAGTCATTCACGTATGACACTCTTTGTCTGTCCATTGCTGAATCAGCTGAATGTATTTGGTTTGGCACGTATCTGATTCTGTGATTGAAGCTTCTATTCAGTCATTTCAGGGACTATAAAAGCATCGTGTGTGAGTGTATGTGTGTGGGTGAGCTCACTGTATTCATGCAGTGTGCTGCATCTATGCTATGGGAACTTGTAATGGAGTAGAACACTATCTACATACGTAATTGCGATGAATTGTCTCTGAGCAAATTCAATAATTATTTCTCTTTTGGTGCCCGCATGACAACAGGTTGTATCAACATCAGCTCCCACAGTATAGGCCCAGTATTGACTCAGAGATACTGCCATGGCTGGAACTGATCTTCTTGTGATAGTCCTGTTGATATACAAATAGGATGTGTTCATATGATGCACTGGGATGCTGGGTTGTTTGCTAGCTGGTGGTGGTTGTGTGTGTATGGTTCAAAGTAAATGTGTGTGGTTTGGAGTATAATTGATGGTGATCTTTTGAGGCACTTCCTCTGGGTTGTTATCTACAGACCTTTGTTTGGCTTGCTCCACTTGAAGCAGCTTGGCTCCATTAGTGTACCTCATAATGCAAGTCCACTGCTGCACAGCATGGGCTTCCTTCCCTTGCTTCTCACTGAATGGACACACAGTGTGTTTTGAAGGAGTCATTGCCAATGGGTAGATTAACTTTTTTAAAGCCAAAATCAGTATAATATAGCAGTAGCCTCTTTGTTGAACACTATAGTTTTGAAACCTATCATTGCCAATATTTTTCATGTTACAGTATAAGTGTGAGCAAGCTGAAGGTTCCTTAATTTGTTATGTCTGGCAGTACAATACAAATGTACAAGCAATAGCCTTGTTTTTGAACACTCAAAATTTAATGCAACACACAATATCACTTGCTCACTTGCTCACTCACTCACCCATCCACTCACCCACCCCCTCACAGATGGTGCTCCCATTGCCCCGATATCCAACACCATTCAGTCCGATGACACTTTAACAACTGTCACCATCGACTGGGGGAAGTCCCCTGCCCCTGACGATGCCCCCCTGGAGGGCTACAATATCAACGTCACGAGGCTTGGTTCGGACGAGACCGTTCAACTTCAGACGGAGGACAATCGGACCAGTACCGTGTTGCATCGGTTGACTCCCGGAGCTCGTTACGAGGTGATAATTGCAGGGAGGAACTCTTTTGGAGAGGGAGCAAAGTCGAGGCCGGTTGTGGTGGCACCAATGAGCCCCCTCGTACCCCCGGCCCCCGAGGGGGTGGAGGCCGTCCTGGAAGTGGACGAGAATGGAGATCATGTGATCATTGTCACGTGGAGGGTATGTCTCTATGTTGGTTGTGATATTGTACGTTTCTTGAAAAGTTTGAATGTAGAATAGTTTTTAGTACAGCCTAAACATTCCCCCATGATATTGAACTTGAAGTGCACAGTGTGTGTGTGCATGAGGTTATAGTTTATGTTGTGTGTACGTCCCGTGTAGCTACTCCTTCCTGTTGATGGTTGGCTCTTTAGGAAGGCATTTCCATGGATCATTGTTGTCACATGGCAAGGGTGGAAGGATGGACACCACTTTGTATGTAGTACATGAACAATTGGTTCACCGACTGTAGCTAGCTAGGCCATAGCTATCGTAGTCACAACTGTAGCATTGCTTATGGTATTGTTGATTCTGCCACCTCCACTGCCTTTGGGATAATGTGTGTGTGCACTCTCTGCCCTCACTCTCACTCACGGTGTTTACCATACCTCCTACGACTTCTATGTTTGATCTTGATCTAACCTGTGTTAGTTACAAAGATAAGTTGTTTTTTTTTTGAAGAATTCAATCAGTATAAATTGTGCACCTGTAATGGTATTGTGATGTTTGGTGTGTAGGATTGGCAGATGGCAATGTTGATCCAACCAACTGCATCTACATTCACTTGATGATCTTACTTCAAAAGTATACACATTAATGTTAAAGTATGTGTTTAAATATGTATGTTTCAAGTCATTTGACTCGTGTATGCACACACACTTGCTCAGGAACCTGATGTTGATTTTGAAGTAATGACCCCTGTCGACCATTACATCATATTCTTTCATCAAGGGGAGCGCCCCTCTTCGTTTGAAAGCTTAAATAATCGAACCACTGCAACCAACAGCACAAGAACACTGAACATCAGTGGTGTCTCAGAGCCAGGAGATTATGTGGTTGGAGTAGCAGCTGTAAACAGCGCCGGCAGAGGCGATGTGGAATATGCCCCTGGATCATTAGGTAATTTGATTATCAGTGTGGTCAGTGATTGAATCCTTAGTGAAGGGAAGTGGCTAATTTACTCATAAGTAGAACGGGGAGCGTGGTGGTGTTTTGTGGTGCTGTGGGTCTCCTTACGGACTGCTTACATGAGGACCAATCACACTGTTTTTATTGCCATACAAGACCACTATGATTGCTTACACACATACTACATCCTTTGTGTACTTTTGTGTGGCCTATAAGTTTCAAAATGGGTATGTACTGTACACATGTCAAGCAAGCACTCATGATAAGTGTTTGCTTTACTAAGGAGGTACAGTTAATGCCAGAATAGAGCTTCCAACATATCCTTCCTGCTGTATTCTGACAGGCCAGACTATTCTCACAGAGAAGGGGCTGGCCTGTGATCATGAGACAACTTCCTTTGTAGCGTGTGATAGAGAGATCGAGAGAGAGTACACACACACAAACATCTGCACTAGTAGTAAATAAGGTTTTCACATTCACTCATACACACACACAGAAATCCAGGCCAAAGCCACACCCTTCCCTTCCATCATTTTCATAGCAGCAGTGGCAGCAGGGGTGGGGTCACTGGTCTTCATCTGTGTCATAGTCCTCTGCTTCCTCATTGTTGTCATGAGAGTAAGAACTAATAAACTCGAGAGAGAGAGAACTACTTACGATTTTGACGATCCTGGAGACCACATTGATGGAGGATCACCGTACTCAAAGAAAAAAGGCTCGCCAAGTTCTTCAAAGAAATCAGACAATGTTTTGACTAACTCTTCCGATTTGTCTATGACAAGTAATGAACATCACCACTTAGAGGAGTACGGCTTAGAGCCAAGAAGAGCGGGGTCAAGATCACCACCTCCTGAGATTATTAATGGACAGGACCTGAGTGCTAGTAGTACGTTCCAAGTATGATGGAGCTCACAGTTAGCTAGCTAGCAAGTTTGCTGCAATCAGCCTTGTAGGTAGAATTGTGGCAATTTTTTTTATTTATCACCTTACGATTGCACACTATTGAAATGCATATACACACCATGTCATTCCATGATCTCTTAAGACTCATCTCTTACAAATCTATTTTTATTGTTGATGTTGTAACATTATGTCACTTCATACTATTGATCAACTACAGATTCAAAATTTGGAATGCTTGCCTGTAGCATATGCTTTGCATGGGGAAGTCTAACTCATAAAATATGGCAACAAGCAATTATTATCAATGGAGTCAAATTTCACCTTCTATTGTTTTGTTAAGCATACAAGACTCCAACATCACCATCATTCTATGCCACCAAGGGTGAAGATGATGCTATACTTGAGTGCTGTTCTTACAACACTGGTAGTGATCACCAATGTCAGTGGACAAAGCACAGGTATATGTATAGTCTAGAAAAGTGCCAAGTATAGTGGTTTACAAGTTAGGCTAGTCTAGATGGTATGTTAATTAAAAGTAACCCTTTAATGACTGCAATAACTATTCTTGGGTGTCTGGAGATATATTATGGTCTATACTAGTAATTAAGACTCTTGCTTGTGCAAATTTGCAAATATATTATTATAATAATTATACCATACTAAATTGTTAAATCAATTTTTTTGTTGTTCATTATTATGTTTATATAACTATAATGACTGTATTCCATTTCTCTATAGTTTGTGGTTCTACTATAAGTAGATGTTTTGGCACCTACTGTATTGGTAGCTCCAACACTGGCTCACAATGTGTGGATGGCTACTGTAGATGTCTCAAAAACCCTGCGAGAGACTACTGTACCTGTCTTGGTTAGTGATGGAAAATCCCTAGAGAAGTGTACGTAACTCAATTATTTTCCTACAGCTATAAGTGGGCAGTGTCGTATTCAAGAAGGATCAACTTCAGCAGTTGGGACTCCAACATTTGAAGGACAGACTCAGACCAACTATAGCTGTGTGGCTAATGAGAACTGTAACTATGACGTCCATGTGGTTGGCAACTTTAAAGGAGATGGTCACACCGAATTCGGAGTTCACAGCCCAGGAACTACTAACGTTAGGATAAATGTGGTTGGTCCAGTGATCAGGCCATTGGTGCTGGTGTTTGTCTCGTATGAACCAGTCAATTGGATCCTCAATATCACCAGTGGAGTCACCATTGAGAAAGTCCTACTGGTGAGTGTAGATACACTTTTCTACATGTAAAATGTTACATAATTTATGGCCAATGTTCTTATTTCAGGGATCGTACTATTTGAACAACTCTGATGTGACTTATAGCTCTGGGTCTGTACGAAGTCTTGAAAGAGTCTCTCGGGCATTTCTTCCCACTGGATATGGCAATGATTTAGAAGGTGGAAAGACTGATCAACTCTTGGAGTATGTTGTTGGTCGATTTGGTCCAGTCTCATCCTTTAGTGGATCCTTCAGAGCAGATAGATGGATGCTGATTATACAACAACAAGGTAAGAGTACCTAAAATAGTGTCTCAAGCTCGTTTTGTTACCATGGTTTTCGAGGAATATTAATTTTTTTTGTCGTCCAGCAACAAGCTAGGTTAAATTAAGTGCACATACCAACAGAGAGTGGCTTACAAATACCTCAGTGTTATAGACACAACTACTCTATATCAAAGAAACACACACACACACACACACACACACACCTACAATCACAGAATGTTCTCAGACTGTTTCCTCTGATCACGATCATATCGATCTTGATAATCATGCTGATGAAGAAGTCCAAGCTGGTTCCTCCTCCAGTTCATTCTCCACCACTGGGACTGTCCTCACGTCAGTGTTTGTCTCCCTCCTTCTCCTCCTTCTCCTCCTGGGTGTGGTCATCCTCTCTGCTGCCTGTGTGCTGAGAGTGAGAGCCGTGGAAAGAGAGAAGACCACCTACACTGAGTACGACGACCCTCCTAGCTACGTCAGTGGGTCATCCTTCACTATAAATGAAGTAGAATCACCTGTAACTAATTTTGACCCCCCTCCACCTTATGAAAGCAACATACCATATTATTGAAGCATTAAGCTGTCATCTTTTTTTTTATTAGTAGTACTAAAATTTAGAAACAGTAAGATGAGGTTATGTATCATGTTATGTAACATGTTTACATGAAAAGACACTAAAGTTCGTTCTTAAAAAGACAAGCTAGGTCAGTGCAGCACAAATTACATGATTAAGTAGATACCACTTAGGTTTGTGAATATATATATTATCTATGGTTTGGGTACTTAGTAACTTTTTATTACCTCAAATCATTCAATAATTTTGGGTAATGGTCGATGCGCTAACAAATCAAGTTACATCATTCAGTGCTTTGGCACTGCGCATGCTCACAAAGGAAAAACGTGCTGACAACAGCTTCAGAATTTGGAATGCTTGCTTGTATAGCTTTCAGAAATGACCATTAATTATGTAACTCATAAAATACCACAATAAACAATTATATACGGAATTTCACATTCTATAATAGTATTTTATAACAGGACTTTGACATCATCATTCTACACCAAGGGTGAAGATGATGGATAGGGTCCAGGCTAGACCTGAGTGCTGTTTTTACAATTCTGGTAGTGATCACCAATGTCAGTGGACAAAGCATATGTATGTAATAGTAGTAAGTCAATAGTAAGTAGTAAGTCCCTTTATTGAAATGCACATCATATTCCATGATCTCATCTCTTGCAAATTTGTTTTATCGTTGATGTTCGTATCGCTACATTTTGTCACTTCAAAAGTTTTGCGTAATGGTCGATGCACGAAAAAGTCAAGTTATAATTACCTTCACTTTCGACTATTATAGCTATAGTGTACACATGCTCACAAGAATAAAAACATGCTAACAACAGATTCAGAGTTTGGAATGCTTGTTTGTAGCCATCAATGCTTTTGGGAAATGTAACTCATATAAATACGTCAACAAACAATTATCAACGGAGACAAAACATGCAAGCAAGACTTGACCATGCAAGAGTGAACTAATGGATAGGGTTCTATACCTGAGTGCTGTTCTTACAATACTGGTGGTGATCACCAATGTCAGTGGACAAAACACATGTATGTATAGATATAATAAATTATAGTATACAGTCTAGATGGTATGTTAATTATTAGAGATCTACACACTTTTGCATTAAATTTAGTAATTGCAACAATTATGATAATAATTTATTATTCTGAGATCTCTGCATGGAGATGTGTATGGTACTTATGATACTCATTGCCACTTTACATTAATCAATTATAAGCTTTTCATAATTATTTATCCATGATTCTGTATTAATTCTTAGCTTGTGGTTTGACTGGCAGTCGATGTGTACGTATTGGTACCTCAAACCACTGTAGCTCCAGCACTGGCTCACAATGTGTTAATGGCTACTGTAGATGTGTCAACAACCCTGAGAGAGACTACTGTACCTGTCTTGGTTAGTGAAAAATGAAACTTATCTAGGATTTTTCTATATGACTACATTATGACTATGTTATCTACTACAGCTATAAGTGGGCAGTGTCGTATTCAAGAAGGTTCAAATTCAGCAGTTGGGACTCCAACATTTGAAGGACGGACCCAGACCAACTACAGCTGTGTGGCTAATGAGAACTGTATCTATGACATTCATGTGATCAGCAATTATGAAGGAGATTACAATCATGGTGTTGGTCCAGTAACAAGATCCGGAAACACTAACGTTAGGATAAATGTGGTTGGTCCAGTGATCAGGCCATTGGTGCTGGTGTTTGTCTCGTATGAACCAGTCAATTGGATCCTCAGTATCACCAGTGGAGTCACCATTGAGAAAGTCCTACTGGTGAGTATAATAGGCATAGCTATACATCTGCATGTGAATGGCAATTAATTATTGTAACATTTTTGTTACAGGGATCATTCTTTTTGAACGACTCTGATGTGACTTATAGTTCTGGGTCGGTACAAAGTCTAGAAAGGCGCTCCTATAGCACCCTTCCTTGTGGATATGGTAGTGACACAGGAGGCTGTAAAACTGATGTGATTCTAGAGTATGTTGTTGGTCGATTTGGTCCAGTCTCATCTTTTAGTGGATCCTACAGAGCAGATAGATGGACACTGAATATACAACAACAAGGTATGCATTACAAGTTACAACCTGCACGCATGTCATCTTTCAAAGATGATTATATGAATTGATTTGATCATTGTGTTTTCCTTCATTCTGTGCTACCAATTAAAGCTGTAAATTGTCGTAATTTGCCAACAAGTTCCAATCCCTTCCCAGCTGGTAGGTTATTAGTGTCATGTGAAACCTCAGCTGCTAGGCTGCATGTGCTGACTCTTAATTTCAGGTCTGAGTAGAGAGTGTCGTATCAGACAAGGCTCTTCACCAGCAGTTGGTACTCCAACATTTGACCGAGAGCCTCAGACCACCTACAGCTGTTTTGCTGATGCTCAAAACTGTAACTATGATGTCCATGTGATTGGCAACTATGAGGGAGATGGTCACACTGGGTTCAGAGTTCACAACACTGGAAACACTAACGTTAGGATAAATGTCATTGGTCAGGTGTACAGGCCATTGGTGCTGGTGTTTGTCTCGTATGAACCAGTCAATTGGATCCTCAGTATCACCAGTGGAGTCACCATTGAGAAAGTCTTACTGGTATAAGTCACAGTATAATATTATTGTGTTTGGACTTCATTAACTGCATAATATTATAGTAATAATTCTCTCTATATTATATTATTTCAGGGATCCTATTATTTGGATACATCAAATGTAACTCATTCTGGGTCTGTACAAAGTCTGGAAAGAGTGCCATATGACACTTTAAAATATGCTTACAAAGATGGTAGAAATGCTGAACTACTGTTTGAGTATTTAGAAGGCCGATTTGGTCCAGTGTCATCCTTTAGTGGATCCTACAGTGCAGATAGGTGGACACTGAATATCGTCCAACAACAAGGCTACACAGGTTAGTGTCATTTATTTATGAATTAATGATTACAGAATACATACTCATAATAATATATACAAGTAGTAAAAATTTCAAAAAATAAGCAGTGTAGGAATGGGCAGTGTGGTAAAAAGTATTGGAACAAGGATGCATGGTCTCAATTTCGGCACATGACTACTTCATTTTCATTTTTGATCCCTCATTGATAATTGTCGTAAATTGTTCACAGAATGATCTGTATACTTGAATAGCTAATCAGTATGGATCACGTACTAATGGTTCAAATTTCTACCAATCTTATCACTTAGCTAATAAGTGGAACAAATTTCAAAAAAATAAGTAGTGTAGGAATGGGCAGTGCGTTAAAAAGCATTGGAACAAGGCATGACATTGTCTCAATTTTGGCACATGACTACTTCATTTTTGATTTATTCTTGATCCCTAATATGGATCATCAGTGTCATAAATGCAAATAGTACCATAGCTTGTTGTTGCATTTGTTTGATCTAATCAGTTGGCTAAGCAGTGGAGTAAATCATAATAAGACAGGCAACTTAAACTGGACTGCTGGCCAAGAGTTGGGCATAAAAAATGAAGTAGTCATGTGCCGAAATTGAGACAATGTCATGCCTTGTTCCAATGCTTTTTAACGCACTGCCCATTCCTACACTACTTATTTTTTTGAAATTTTTACTACTTGTTCATTCACTTTTTTCAACACTACAGTGTGGAGACAATCAGAGACTGGTTAATATAGTCCCTACAAAAAGCTTGAGTAGCAGCTACTATTCATTATGCTGGAGTAGGCTAATGCGCATGCGCATAATAATGCCACGTGGATGGATGACCTTTGAACTCTACGTACAAGATGGCTGCATTGTAGTACATGAATTTATACACTAAGTTTCAAAGCTTTCTAGTTTTTGTTTAGGCCCATTTGAGATTGAAACGAGTATCAAGGAATGTAGTACCCAAGAAAAGAACTTACTTTGTGCTGTCAAAGTTGGCTCAACACTTTCTGGTTCTCTGGAAATCCTTTTCAAGTAAGTCAGTTAGGAAGTACGTACGTAAGTACGTAAGTACGTTAGAGAACAAAAATGGCACTATGGTGGCTTCCCAATAGCGCTCACTACGAGTTCTGAGGAAAGTTTTTGTGAGTTTTAGGCCATGCATGCAATTGGTAATCTGTCACTAAGAGCCTCTGAGCACCTTTGAAGGTTTAATTTTGTTTGACTAGATTTTTATAATGGCCAACATTTTGTATAGTGTCTATGGGACAGTCGGCCCATTCCTACTATACGTACTACCGTACGTATGATAATTAATGGTCATGAAAGCTATACAAGCAAGCATTCCAAATTCTGAAGCTGTTGTCAGCACGTTTTTCCTCTACAATAAACAATTATAATACGGAATTTCACATTCTATAATAGTATTTTATAACAGGACTTTGACATCATCATTCTACACCAAGGGTGAAGATGATGGATATAATTATAGGGTCCAGGCTAGACCTGAGTACTGTTTTTACAATTCTGGTAGTGATCACCAATGTCAGTGGACAAAGCATATGTATGCAATAGTAGTAAGTCAATAGTAAGTAGTAAGTCCCTATATTGAAATGCATATTATATTCCATGATCTCATCTCTTGCAAATTTGTTTTATCGTTGATGTTCGTATCGCTATATACATTTTGTCACTTCAAAAGTTTTGCGTAATGGCGCATGCTCACAAGAATAAAAACATGCTAACAACAGATTCAGAGTTTGGAATGCTTGTTTGTAGCCATCAATGCTTTTGGGAAAATGTAACTCATATAAATACGTCAACAAACAATTATCAACGGAGACAAAACATGCAAGCAAGACTTGACCATGCAAGAGTGAACTAATGGATAGGGTTCTATACCTGAGTGCTGTTCTTACAATACTGGTGGTGATCATCAATGTCGGTGGGCAAAACACATGTATGTATAAATTATAGTATACAGTCTAGATGGTATGTTAATTATTAGAGATCTACACACTTTTGCATTAAATTTAGTAATTGCAACAATTATGATAATAATTTATTATTCTGAGATCTCTGCATGGAGATGTGTATGGTACTTATGATACTCATTGCCACTTTACATTAATCAAATATTATAAGCTTTTCATAATTATTATTTATCCATGATTCTGCATTAATTCTTAGCTTGTGGTTTGACTGGCAGTCGATGTGTACGTATTGGTACCTCAAACCACTGTAGCTCCAGCACTGGCTCACAATGTGTTAATGGCTACTGTAGATGTGTCAACAACCCTGAGAGAGACTACTGTACCTGTCTTGGTTAGTGAAAAATGAAACTTATCTAGGATTTTTCTATATGACTACGTTATGACTACGTTATCTACTACAGCTATAAGTGGGCAGTGTCATATTCAAGAAGGTTCAAATTCAGCAGTTGGGACTCCAACATTTGAAGGACAGACCCAGACCAACTACAGCTGTGTGGCTAATGAGAACTGTAACTATGACGTCCATGTGATTGGCAACTTTAAAGGAGATGGTCACACTGAGTTCAGAGTTCACAGCCCAGGAACTACTAACGTGAGGATAAATGTCATTGGTCCAGTGATCAGGCCATTGGTGCTTGTGTTTGTCTCATATGAACCAGTCAATTGGATCCTCAGTATCACCAGTGGAGTCACCATTGAGAAAGTCCTACTGGTGAGTATAATAGGCATAGCTATACATCTGCATGTGAATGGCAATTAATTGTAACATTTTTGTTACAGGGATCATACTATTTGGACGACTCTGATGTGACTTATAGTTCTGGGTCTGTACGAAGTCTAGAGAGGCACTCCTATAACACCCTTCCTTGTGGATATGGTAGTGACACAGGAGGTTGTAAAACTGATGTGATTCTAGAGTATGTTGTTGGTCGATTTGGTCCAGTCTCATCTTTTAGTGGATCCTACAGAGCAGATAGATGGACACTAAATATACAACAACAAGGTATGGATTACAACCTGCACACTCATCTTCTTTCAAAGACGATTATATGAATTGGTTCAATCATTGTATTTTCCTTCATTCTGTGCTACCAAAGCTGTAAATTGTCGTAATTTGCCAACAAGTCCAAGTGTTCCAGTTTCTTCTGCTTCTGCCTCAAATTTTGCCCCAACAGTTACCACACCGAATCCCTTCCCAGCTGGTAGGTTATTACTGTCATGTGAAGCCTCAGCTGCTAGGCTGTGCTGACTCTTTATTTCAGGTCTGAGTAGAGAGTGTCGTATCAGACAAGGCTCTTCACCAGCAGTTGGTACTCCAACATTTGACAGAGAGCCTCAGACCACCTACAGCTGTTTTGCTGATGCTCACAACTGTAACTATGACGTCCATGTGATTGGCAACTATGAAGGAGATGGTCATACTGGGTTCAGAGTTCACAACACTGGAAACACTAACGTTAGGATAAATGTCATTGGTCAGGTGTACAGGCCATTGGTGCTTGTGTTTGTCTCGTATGAACCAGTCAATTGGATCATCAGTATCACCAGTGGAGTCACTATTGAGAAAGTCCTACTGGTGAGTATAATATTATTATGTTTGGACTTCATTAACTGCATTCTCTCAATATTATATTATTTCAGGGGTCCTATTATTTGGATACATCAGACGTAACTCATTCTGGGTCTGTACAAAGTCTGGAGAGAGTGCCACGGGACACTTTAAAATATGCTTACAAAGATGGTAGAAATGCTGAACTACTTTTTGAGTATTTAGAAGGCCGATTTGGTCCAGTGTCATCTTTTAGTGGATCCTACAGTGCAGATAGGTGGACACTGAATATCGTCCAGCAACAAGGCTATACAGGTTTTTTTAATATTAACAGTAGTGTGGGTTTATTTTTATAAAAACAAGTGATACTGCAGACTTACAAGTACAGGTAGATGTATTTCACATAATATTATGCTCATATGCACACACTTACAGTGACAGATTGCTCTCAAAATGAGATTGAAGATCCCCAAGCTGGTTCCTCCTCCAGTTCCTTCTCCACCACTGGAACTGTCCTCACATCAGTGTTTGTCTCCCTCCTTCTCCTCCTTCTCCTCCTGGGTGTAGTCATCCTCTCTGCTGCCTGTGTGCTGAGAGTGAGAGCCGTGGAAAGAGAGAAGACCACCTACACTGAGTATGACGACCCTCGTAGCTACATCAGTGGATCATCCTTCACTCCAAGGATGATTGAGTCACCTGAACTTACAGTGATTGAAAACCAGCAAGCCCAAGAATCAATAACAGACTAAAGCATCTATAACAGTAACTGCTGCTTTCAGAATTCCAAGTCACATGCATGAATACTTATAAAGTGTGCAGATTGCATGAATCTAGGATATGATGTTGAATTTTGCCTGTATTGGCCATAATTTTACCCTGCCAACGATGATGTATTTTTGTGCATTCGCAAACTGAAAGCAATGGTCGAATCATGTCGACAGTCTCGACACATACGTCCAGAAGGGCTGACATAACAGGATGCACTTCAAAGCTTTTGGGAAAATTAATGGTTTGTCAAAATATAACCAGTGAACTCAAAAGATTGTGCCAGAGTTAATAGCTAGCTATAGAAAAATTAATAGGGATATGATTGTTACTTTTTTTAGGCACTGTTCTAATTCTTCTCATTTTGTTAGTGGTCACTACTTATACCAGTGGACAAAGAAAGTGTATTTTCAAGTCTCTGCAGGCCATATAGATATAAGACAAAGCTTGCTTCATGTTTCTTTATGAATATTAAACAATAATTGTATCGATTATAATTATGCAACCATTAATCCTACATTCACAGCTTGTGGTTCTACTGGCACTAGATGTATTGGTGCTTCAAACTGGTGTCCTGATAGCTACTATACTGGCTCACAATGTGTAGATGGCTACTGTAGATGTGTCAACAACCCTGAGAGAGACTACTGTACCTATCTTGGTTGGTGTAAGAATAGCAGAACATACAGCATTTAAGACTACCTTATCCACAGCTATAAGGGGGTAGTGTCGTATTCAAAAAGGATCAACTTCGGCATGCAGTTGGGACTCCAACATTTGAAGAACAGACCAGGCAATATGTTTACATGAACACAACTAGTGTGACCCTTCAAGAAGGTGGACATGTGACCCCTCAAGAAGGCGGACATGTGACCCCTCAAGAAGGTGGATGTGTCATGTGTGTATCTTAGTAAAATCAAAGTTGATCCCAGAATTAAGCCATGCAGTACGTGTTATTTTGGCCTTGGATTTAACTATTATGTAAACAGTGTACATATAGAGTCATGTATTGCCAGTATTATTCACAAATGTCCAAACTATAGTTTACAAACAAACAGGAAGTCATTTGAAAACAGTAACAGAGTTAGCTAATATGTAACTAGCTACTTGAATCCAACAACGAGATGCATGCATGATAGCTAGCTGCTCCTGTTTGTTGGCTAATTGATTCGATATCAATGTACTGCTATAGATTACATAGGTATTATAGTATAGGCCACTCATGCAGCCAGGCTCATCATTTACATTATTAGTTTTCAGTTATTATGTCTCATGTTTTACTACAGCAAATTGGTCCCCGGATATATACATAATAATTCATGTTCATAGCTTCATAGCTTTTATACTGACTCAGAGCTATATACAACTACTGAGCTAGCTATACCTACATCGATATAACCAGTGATATGCATCACTGAGATTATATAGCAATTAGCATGTACTGGTTGACACCATGATGTGCATTAATTCAAGAAAAGCAACAACATTTGTGTACATGTAGCTCAGCTTGTCTAGTATGAAATCATTGATGAAAGAATAAACTTACTTGAAACTTGAATTCTTCCAGCTGTAGTCTTGTTTTTTGTGACTCTGAACATAGCCTGTAGCTCCCTCAGTGTCTGATGCATATTCATATGCGGTTGGCAGCGGAGATAATTAATTCAATTAAGGGATGGATGGCCCACAAGGATGTCATTTTGCAGCAATTATTGAGTGAGCTAACACAAAGCTTCACATGCACATTGCAGTGATTGCACACTAGCTGGACTATATAAGGTCAAATTCTACTTCATGCTGGTGGAAGCTACCTAGAAGCCTACCTAAAAGACACAATATACTCGGAAATCTGGTGCCATGCCACAAGCATGACTTTGTTGAACATTATATCAATGGTTTCTGCCGGTCAATAGCCAGTCGAATCCCATCAAAAGAGGAAAATGTTGCTTGTGTAAATTATACCATGGAAATTAAACTTGACTCAAAGATGATTGTATAATAATTATTAATCATTTATACATGTATATATGTGTTGTATTATGACATTGCATTGCAAAATAGCTTTTAGAACCCACACCACGTTGAGTCATTACTTCATGACAATAGTATACATGTACAGTCGAATCAGTGACCAAGTTACATACCAAAATCAAAAATAACAATAATAACATGTATTATAGTCTATAATACGGTCCTGTAGTTTCTACTTTATCAGTGACATGATCATGCATGTAGCTATAAACTAATACAATAGTCAGCAAAACTCAGAAAATTTATATACTAATGTTTTTACAATAATAATATGATCACGTCACAATTGAGATAATACCTTTAAAATACGGTGACAGTTTTCATAGCCACCACAGCTGTAACACCCAGTACTCCAAGAGCTACAATGTATTCACATGAATCACATGCATGAATCAATAATATTGTGGATGTGAATGCATGCATGTAAACATTAGTGCCATAAAATTAACAACCAAGAATGTAACTTACAGAAATGTATAGTAGGTGCTCCGCCAGTACGAAAACTCAAGACTATAGTTGCAAGGAGAATTATTACTCAAATTATTATGTATTTGTGACTAACTAAAATTATAACTAGTTTATACATACCCAGATCATTCTCAGGCTCTCCCCTTTGACCTTTCATCTTGTATGTCTACATTAAAGGTCAAAGGAGAGAGCCTGATGCGAATGAGGCTATAACCCATATAGTTGTGTAGCAACACCAACACACGTACACACACACACACACACACACACACACACACACACTGCATGGGCCCACCTCGAGACTGCTGTTCTTGAGCGAGTCGATCAATGTCTTTCATGCCTTCTGCCGAGATGCACCTGATGCACTTTTCATAGGAAGATCCAAGGCAATGGAAACATTGGGGCGAAGTCACTCCATGATCAATACACTCTCCAACACACGTAACCAAAGCTCCACCACATGATATCCAGTCGGAAGTGTTACAACCTATATAATTATTCAAATACGAACATTAAAATATTCAATCTGTATGCATTGATATAAATCAGGAGCACACACTATAATTATAATTGTCAATATCAGCCTATTAAAATAAGAATTTAAAAAATCAGATTCTCTAAAAGTATATCGAGCAAAGACTGACAAAGACTGAGTATGTAGTCATGTACTAACTTGCAAGAGCATTGTCTTGAGTCTGAATAGCCGTATCAAGTGGAAGACAACCGATGCAGCGATCATACAGTCCACCAAAACATGAAATACATGGTCCTGATCTGATGCCAGTAGTTCGACATGTTACAGCACATTCAGCGATCTTTAAAGCACAAAGCATATAATCCATGGGAGAACAAGCACTCACTGCAGTGACTAAACAAAGATATACCACCTCTCATTAAGTTTACAAGATCATTCATTAATTTTATGATTGTTGAACACAAACAAGTTAAAATCTGAGCCTGGATCTACTCACGTACCTGTACTCAGTGCTGTCCCATTTACATTTGAAGCCAATAGTTCTGGAACGCAGTGCAAACAAGCTTTGTAGGGAGAGATACACGTTATGCAGGCAATGGTATCGTGACTGCGTACACAGGCAATTTCACAATCTATAAGTTCTGCAGAGCACTTGACCCAGTTGAGAGGGCTGCAATCCAGCTGAATTGAGGTGTTCAATGGCATAGCCAATTCAGATTCTGTGGAATCAATTGTAACAAGACAAAATTGAATCAGTGCAAATTAAGGTTTGGTATAATTATATTATTGTTATAGTAATACCTTATAGCTTTTACTATAATCATTATCTAAGACATGATTACTATGCCAGACTGAGTCTGTCTGGCATGTATTATATGAAGGTGATATGCACATTTGAGAGTTTTGGTTTCTTTGTTAAATCAAAGAAGTATATTGTAGCTAACACGTGCACATGCAGAGGCATGAGAAATAATTATTAAAGTTGAAAACTTAATTCATTTTAAGCTTGCCTGTCACATTGACTAATGAATCCAGCTGTTTGTTGAGAGTGATGCAACTAATACAGTCGTTGTACAATTCACCAAGACAAGCCTCACAGCCAGGAACAAACGGATCTGGTATGCAGCTAGCAGCACAATTGGCAACTGCACCAGCACATTTGATCCAATCCCAAGGACTGCAACAGTGAGCTGTAAAAAAAAGACAATGCACGTAATTATAGTAATAATCATGCCATTATTTCTACATGATGCTGGGCAAAGGTATTATGTACATGACTGCATAATATTATTATAATTATACTTTATTTCATACAGTGTATATTATTATGGTCGCAATTAAATCATCAGGCACGCATGCACATTGCACTTGAAATTCAAAGAATTGATTTCCATCCCCATGTGTGCAGTTTATATAGTACCTGAATTAGTCAGCACCACAACAGCCACAAAGGCTATGAGTGTCTTCTTGGAATAATTCATCATCCAAAAGCATTCAGTAGAGAGACTCGAGCTCAGCTGCAGTATCTGATGATCTGGTGGTTCGAAAAAGCTTATGAAGAAATTATTGTACAGCTTAAGCCTTTAAATCAGTTCAATCTTGTCTGTCACAGTGACTGCATGCATATATAAGTTGGTCATTGAAACTAAAAGATTTCCTAAAGTGAAGCCTTTTATAAAGAACCTGCGAAGTTATAAAGTTACTGCAGGTCTATAAGCAAGTTATCTCCATGCAGTGTCAGCTAGTTCGATTCTCGACTGTATGCATGGGGCTGCATTAAATTGAACAAGAAAGACATAATTTAGCTATTAAGTCTATTTATGGGAATAATTATTCTTACATTATATATACTGTTGAAAAGAGAGAGGAGGAAGGAATTGAATAAATAACTGATTCCTTCCTCGATCCTCTCAATACGAGTCAGACATGTAAGAATTCGAATTTGCGGATCCATGTAACAATCATTTGTAGAAGCCGATTGATAGCAATCATATAATAACATCATATATACATAGGAGCTGATTAGACAACATATTATAATACTATACAAGTAGACAACATGCTGACAACAGATACAGAATTTGGAATGCTTGTTTGTAGCCATCAGTTTTTTTGGAAAAACATTGTAACTCATCTAACAAACAATATCGACGGCCGGAATTCCACCATTCTATTTTAAAATAGGATGAAAACGCCATCATTCTAGTTGTGATGGCGTTTTCAAAATCCTATCTTAAAATAGAATGGTGAAAATTTGTGCAAATTTATGCAAAACGTCCGAGCGCGAGAGGGGGGAAAGTCCTTTTTTTCCCCCCTCTCGGACGTCTGGCCCGCGAGACCGACCAGAGAAAAATGATGACGTATTTTTGCGCATGCACAAACTGAAAGCCAACGCCGCAACGGTATGGTCTAGACTAGCGAGGCTAGGTCTAGACATCAACACGTAACAGGGATGCTTTGTCTATGGACCACCTGTGATTTGAACTTGGGGAGGAGTTTTGGAATACTTGTACCGACATTCCCGAGTGACTTCAAAGCTTTTGGGAAAAATGGTTTGTCAAAAATTATATTAATAACTATACCAGTGAACACAAAGATTGTGCCAGAGTTAATAGCTACAGAAAATATAAGTATGATTGCTACTTTTTCAGGCACCGCTATAATTCTACTCGTTTTGATAGCGGTCACTACCCATACCAGTGGACAAAGTAAGTGTACAGTCTATTTTCAAGTCTGTGCGGGCCGTATAGATAAGACAAAGCTTGCTTCATGTTTGTTTATGAATATTAAACAGTAACTGTTATTGATTTATAATGATGCTACCATTTATAATCCTACATTCACAGCTTGTGGTTCAACTGGCACTAGATGTATTGGTGCTTCAGACTGGTGTCCTGATAGCTACTATACTGGCTCACGGTGTATTAATGGCTACTGTAGATGTGTCAACAACCCTGAGAGAGACTACTGTACCTGTCTTGGTTAGTGATGGAAAAATCAGCAGCTAGGGTTATGTGGCTCATTTTAGAGTTAGATTACTTTCCTATGCATGATCCAATGTAGTTATAAGTGGGCAGTGTCGTATTCAGAGAGGTTCAACTTCAGCAGTTGGGACTCCAACATTTGAAGGACGGACCCAGACCAACTACAGCTGTGTGGCTAATGAGAACTGTAACTATGACGTCCATGTGATCAGCAACTATGAAGGAGATTACAATCATGGTTTTGGTCCAGTAACAAGATCTGGTAACACTAACGTGAGGATAAATGTGGTTGGTCCAGTGATCAGGCCATTGGTGCTTGTGTTTGTCTCGTATGAACCAGTCAATTGGATCCTCAGTATCACCAGTGGAGTCACCATTGAGAAAGTCCTACTGGTAAGTTTAGATACTTAATTGTTTATGTGTATAATTTTTTTCATGATTTCTATCATATTATATAAATAATCATCTTTTATTTCAGGGATCATTCTATTTGGACAACTCTGATGTTATCTCTGGGTCTGTACGAAGTCTAGAAAGAGTGTCTCGTGTGTCTCTTCCCTCTGGACATGGCAATGATGCAGGAGGTGGAAGGACAGATCAGCTCTTGGAGTATGTTGTTGGTCGATTTGGTCCAGTCTCATCATTTAGTGNCTCAGCTGCAGTATCTGATGATCTGGTGGTTCGAAAAAGCTTATGAAGAAATTATTGTACAGCTTAAGCCTTTAAATCAGTTCAATCTTGTCTGTCACAGTGACTGCATGCATATATAAGTTGGTCATTGAAACTAAAAGATTTCCTAAAGTGAAGCCTTTTATAAAGAACCTGCGAAGTTATAAAGTTACTGCAGGTCTATAAGCAAGTTATCTCCATGCAGTGTCAGCTAGTTCGATTCTCGACTGTATGCATGGGGCTGCATTAAATTGAACAAGAAAGACATAATTTAGCTATTAAGTCTATTTATGGGAATAATTATTCTTACATTATATATACTGTTGAAAAGAGAGAGGAGGAAGGAATTGAATAAATAACTGATTCCTTCCTCGATCCTCTCAATACGAGTCAGACATGTAAGAATTCGAATTTGCGGATCCATGTAACAATCATTTGTAGAAGCCGATTGATAGCAATCATATAATAACATCATATATACATAGGAGCTGATTAGACAACATATTATAATACTATACAAGTAGACAACATGCTGACAACAGATACAGAATTTGGAATGCTTGTTTGTAGCCATCAGTTTTTTTGGAAAAACATTGTAACTCATCTAACAAACAATATCGACGGCCGGAATTCCACCATTCTATTTTAAAATAGGATGAAAACGCCATCATTCTAGTTGTGATGGCGTTTTCAAAATCCTATCTTAAAATAGAATGGTGAAAATTTGTGCAAATTTATGCAAAACGTCCGAGCGCGAGAGGGGGGAAAGTCCTTTTTTTCCCCCCTCTCGGACGTCTGGCCCGCGAGACCGACCAGAGAAAAATGATGACGTATTTTTGCGCATGCACAAACTGAAAGCCAACGCCGCAACGGTATGGTCTAGACTAGCGAGGCTAGGTCTAGACATCAACACGTAACAGGGATGCTTTGTCTATGGACCACCTGTGATTTGAACTTGGGGAGGAGTTTTGGAATACTTGTACCGACATTCCCGAGTGACTTCAAAGCTTTTGGGAAAAATGGTTTGTCAAAAATTATATTAATAACTATACCAGTGAACACAAAGATTGTGCCAGAGTTAATAGCTACAGAAAATATAAGTATGATTGCTACTTTTTCAGGCACCGCTATAATTCTACTCGTTTTGATAGCGGTCACTACCCATACCAGTGGACAAAGTAAGTGTACAGTCTATTTTCAAGTCTGTGCGGGCCGTATAGATAAGACAAAGCTTGCTTCATGTTTGTTTATGAATATTAAACAGTAACTGTTATTGATTTATAATGATGCTACCATTTATAATCCTACATTCACAGCTTGTGGTTCAACTGGCACTAGATGTATTGGTGCTTCAGACTGGTGTCCTGATAGCTACTATACTGGCTCACGGTGTATTAATGGCTACTGTAGATGTGTCAACAACCCTGAGAGAGACTACTGTACCTGTCTTGGTTAGTGATGGAAAAATCAGCAGCTAGGGTTATGTGGCTCATTTTAGAGTTAGATTACTTTCCTATGCATGATCCAATGTAGTTATAAGTGGGCAGTGTCGTATTCAGAGAGGTTCAACTTCAGCAGTTGGGACTCCAACATTTGAAGGACGGACCCAGACCAACTACAGCTGTGTGGCTAATGAGAACTGTAACTATGACGTCCATGTGATCAGCAACTATGAAGGAGATTACAATCATGGTTTTGGTCCAGTAACAAGATCTGGTAACACTAACGTGAGGATAAATGTGGTTGGTCCAGTGATCAGGCCATTGGTGCTTGTGTTTGTCTCGTATGAACCAGTCAATTGGATCCTCAGTATCACCAGTGGAGTCACCATTGAGAAAGTCCTACTGGTAAGTTTAGATACTTAATTGTTTATGTGTATAATTTTTTTCATGATTTCTATCATATTATATAAATAATCATCTTTTATTTCAGGGATCATTCTATTTGGACAACTCTGATGTTATCTCTGGGTCTGTACGAAGTCTAGAAAGAGTGTCTCGTGTGTCTCTTCCCTCTGGACATGGCAATGATGCAGGAGGTGGAAGGACAGATCAGCTCTTGGAGTATGTTGTTGGTCGATTTGGTCCAGTCTCATCATTTAGTGGATCCTACAGAGCAGATAGATGGATACTGAATATACAGCAAAACATGATTCCAGGTAATCCTAAAACTATATATACACCAGTTGTGTGTGTGTGTGTGTGTGTGTGTGTGTGCTGTATAGTCGATCTTGTTCATGCACCTGGAATTAAGTCACCACAGCTAAGTGACTGGCTGCATCAGTGTAGTCTTTATGTTCCTGTGAACTGACTGATTTATGAGTATATCAATTTATTGCACACCCACCACAAGAATGCTTTCAACTCTCTTTTCAGGCTGCCCAGCTGGTGTGCCAATTGTTCCTGCCACAACTGAGAGCACTGGAGCTGGTGGTAATGCACTTGCCGTGATTGTTATTACCAAATACTGATAATAATTTTATACTTAATGTAGTTGTTTATAACACGATCATACATACACTGCTTGCATTTATATACAGCTTGTGATTCAGCTGGAAGTAGATGCTTTGGCACCTACTGTTCTGGTAGCTACTACACTGGCTCACAATGTGTGGATGGCTACTGTAGATGTGTCAATAACCCTGAGAGAGACTACTGTACCTGTCTTGGTTAGTGTAAGAATATCAGCACATCTCTCATGCAGCATTTAAGATTACCTTATCTACAGCTATAAGTGGGCAGTGTCGTATTCAAAGAGGATCATCCTCAGCAGTTGGGACTCCAACATTTGAAGGACGGACCCAGACCAACTACAGCTGTGTGGCTAATGAGAACCGTAACTATGACGTCCATGTGATCAGCAATTATGAGGGAGATTACAATCATGGTATTGGTCCAGTAACAAGATCTGGTAACACTAACGTGAGGATAAATGTGGTTGGTCCAGTGATCAAGCCATTGGTGCTTGTGTTTGTCTCGTATGAACCAGTCAATTGGCTCCTCAGTATCACCAGTGGAGTCACCATTGAGAAAGTCCTATTGGTGAGTAAAGAATCTGGGCTCGATACTTGTTCATGTTCTTATTATCATAATGATTATCTTTATTTCAGGGATCATACTATTTGAACAACTCTGATGTGATGTATAGTTCTGGATCAGTACAAAGTCTAGAAAGAGTGCCTCGTGTGTCTCTTCCCTCTGGATATGGCAGTGATACAGGAGGTGGAAAGACAGATCAAGTATTGGAGTATGTTGTTGGTCGATTTGGTCCAGTCTCGTCATTTAGTGGATCCTACAGAGCAGATAGATGGACACTGAATATACAACAACAAAGTATGCATTACAACCTGCACACATGTCTTCTTTCAAAGATGAATTCAATCATTGTCTTCTAATCCGTGCTTAGATTCTCGTAATTTGCCAACAAGTCCAAGTGTTCCAGTTTCTTCAGCTTCTGCCTCAAGTTTTGTCCCAACAGTTACCACACCCAATCCCTTCCCAGCTGGTAGGTTATTACTGTCATGTGAAGCCTCAGCTGCTAGGCTGTGCTGACTCTTTATTTCAGGTCTGAGTAGAGAGTGTCGTATCAGACAAGGCTCTTCACCAGCAGTTGGTACTCCAACATTTGACAGAGAGCCTCAGACCACCTACAGCTGTTTTGCTGATGCTCACAACTGTAACTATGACGTCCATGTGATTGGCAACTATGAGGGAGATGGTCACACTGGGTTTAGAGTTCACAACACTGGAAACACTAACGTGAGGATAAATGTCATTGGTCAGGTGTACAGGCCATTGGTGCTGGTGTTTGTCTCGTATGAACCAGTCAATTGGATCCTCAGTATCACCAGTGGAGTCACCATTGAGAAAGTCTTACTGGTATAAGTCGCAGTAAATTTCATTAACTGCATAATATTATAGTAATAATTCTCTCAATATTATATTATTTCAGGGGTCCTATTATTTGGATACATCAGATGTAACTCATTCTGGGTCTGTACAAAGTCTGGAGAGAGTGCCATATGACACTTTAAAATATGCCTACAGAGATGGTAGAAATGCTGATCAACTGTTCGAGTATTTAGAAGGTCGATTTGGTCCAGTGTCATCCTTTAGTGGATCCTACAGCGCAGATAGGTGGACACTGAATATCGTCCAGCAACAAGACTACACAGGTTAGTGTTGATATTTATGAATACATATACAATAGAGAATAGCTTACAAATACTTCAGTACTGTAGACACAACTACTTGAGTCAAACACACACACACGTGGTAAACATACAAATACACATACGTGACATTGTACATCTACACATGTTACACAACACACATACTATGTTAGAGTCAGAATGTTCTCAGAGTGAAAACAATCGTATCAATCTTGAGAATCTTGGGAATAAAGCTGGCTCTTCTTCTAGTTCCTTCTCCACCACTGGGACTGTCCTCACGTCAGTGTTTGTCTCCCTCCTTCTCCTCCTTCTCCTCCTGGGTGTGGTCATCCTCTCTGCTGCCTGTGTGCTGAGAGTGAGAGCCGTGGAAAGAGAGAAGACCACCTACACTGAGTATGACGACCCTCGTAGCTACACCAGTGGGTCATCCTTCACTCCAAAGAGAGTACAATCACCCTCAACTAATGTGGACCCCCCTCCACCTTATGAAAGTCAGCATTTTATCATAATATAGTGGCATTATGAAATTTTGACTCTTCTTTACTGAATGAATGATGGTACACATGCACTTTAAACTCGATCCTCATAATCATATTTCTGGAAGAATTGTTGCTGACTGTACTTATATTTCTGGTATTATTTTTGTACACCCACTTGAATGTATGAAGAATGTTTTGTGTCAAGTTAAGGCTCTGTCACATCTATGCATGCGCCCTGTGGACTTCACATACAGGCTACAGCGCGGTATGCAGTATGCCCAGACTGCCCTCGTAGCTATAGGTATATCAGTGGGCCATCCTTCACTCCAAGGATGAGTCNCAGATATTTCCTGGAGATGATGACCAGGTGTCTATTGACAATTTTATCTCCACTGTTAGGATACTTGACCTAGAAGATAGTAAGACTTTGAATATGTACACGTGCACACAGTTACGTTATGTGTTCTGTCTTGTTCCATTATTCTCTAGCTGTGACTGTTGACTTAGAAGACGTCAGGAATGATAGTGTGGATGAGATCAAAATGAACTGGGGCGCTACGTTTTGGTTCCAGCAAAGACGAATGTGCAAACAAGTCTACAGCCTAGTTGCTTGTATGAGTCCTAAATTATAAGACGTACGTGCCTGATTCTGCCATGGTCTATGAAGACGGGAATACTTCGTAGAAGTCAGTAAGTCTGGGAAGACACTTACTTCACCTGTGTTTGGTACATACTATGCTTTACATACGTATACATTGTGTGAGAATAACATAATGGATACATAGTCCATGATACTATACGAATATCCATCTTGTTGCTAAGTGGCTGGCAAAGCTTGACAAGAAGCTAGAGCAGTACAGTGAAGGAAGTCATGACAACTACAGAGTGTACATGTCAGCAGAACCAGCAGCTGACAGAGCTGGTCACATCATTCCTCAGGGAATCCTCGAGTCCTCTGTCAAAATCACCAACGAACCTCCAACTGGAATGCTTGCCAACTTGAATGTGGCTATACCTGGAGATACTACCCCATCTGTTGTGCCAATGGCCGAGCAGTTGCGTAATTCCTCAGCTAAATATGGAGTATGTTCGTTGTCACATACTCCACGTGCAAGAATTTGGGCATCCACTACAGTGGTCCCTTCTTGCAGCTGGTAGTCCTGACAGTGTAGATTGGATCTGGTAGTGCCTCCATTGACTGGATTACAGTTGCATGTTGCTCCAACCACAGTACCACTGTAGACTCTTGAAGACCTGTAGAAATCAGAAATAGAAATGGTTTGGGTATTCACATGACCATTATTTATACAGGAGGTGACTTCTTATAATATGTAGCTACAACTGTATCAGACAAGGGTATTGCTGGTCTAATGATAGAGCACATGGGCATACAACATGTTTTACTTCATGACACAGGGAAAGTTAGGTTAGGCAAGCAACTTACCTACAAAACAGGCTCGAGATAGTCGTGGAAAGAGAGAAGACTGCCTACACTGAGTATGACGACCCTCGTAGCTACGTCAGTGGGTCATCCTTCACTCCAAAGAGAGTACAATCACCCTCAACTAATGTGGACCCCCCTCCACCTTATGAAAGTCAGCATATTATCATAATATAGTATAAGCATGAAGTTTGACTTTCTGTATCATCACATCAGTATCACTATAATTATACATGTATGATGAAATGCTCTGGTTATAGTATAATAAAATGTTGCCATAAATAAACTGGAAATTTACACCCACTTATATATAATCATAATTATTTTAGTATGCGCTAGCTGCATGGTCTCATACTATTGACGTCATACATTGTACAATATGTTTTAATTATCCAGTGTATTCATGTACAACACTATTATTTTATGCCCATACAATGAAATTGTGTGCAGTAAAAGTACATAAAGTCGATCAGCGTTGAATTGTTCTGTCATAGATTTCCAAGTAGCTGCAAAAGGTATAAAATGAAATAATTATTGCTTCATATGTTGTGCATGAGTTGTACCTAAAATTGTGTTGCTCTATTCTTCCTCTCATGATCATGTGACCAATTTGCTGAGTCAGCGAAGTAAGACAATCTACAGCAGCTGCTTTCACCAAAGCACTTTCACACGACTACAGCAGCAGGGTGTGGGTGTGTGAGGGAGGGAGAGAGAGAGAGAGAGAGAGAGAGAGAGAGAGAGAGAGAGAGAGAGAGAGAGAGAGAGAGAGAGAGAGAGAGAGAGAGAGNATGATGTAATTGTGATGTCAGCTTTCAGACTCACCATTCCATAAAAGATAAGGTCTAGAAACTGCTCCAAGTGTCTCTTGAACATTCTCTTACCAAGAGCCTTAGCAATCACTGGCAACTGCACAACAAAACAAACAAAACAAAAAGAAAACAACATTCAAACCACTAGCTATAACTTGTAACATTCCAGCACACACAAAATGCAGCAGCTCCATTCAACAGTGAGTGGAACCATGGATGGATTTTTTAAGCTTATGTGAGGTCTGATAGTCCTACAATGAATGATGATTTACATGAGATATGTGGTGCAGCCACAAAGACATGTGCTGTGAAGGAGTGTGAAGCTGCATGCAGAGGAGGCCCACCTGTTTCATGAGTGACTCCAGGAGGCTGTAGTGCTGGGGGTAGTGTTTGTGTCTGGCCGTCTCTGACACCATCGGGAGGAAGGAGGACACTTTGTCAACATAGGCTTTCTGCTGACTCAGCTCTGCCAAGAGATGGATACACCTGGACATATATATTGAGATGAATGAACTAACATTCTCATAAAGAAAATAATTCTGGAAAACCTAGCAACTTTTTAACAGTAAAGTACATGTACTGGAAACAAGAATCTTTTGATCTCATTCACCACACCCTCACATCCTCACTCCTCACACTCTCACTCATCACACCCTCACCCTTCACTCTTCTCCCACAGTTCGGCTGGCTTGTGAAAATGTGAGTCCATACAGCCTCCTCTCTTCATCTTGGGGGCCAGTGAGCCACACGAGTACATCTGTTGGTCCGTGTGAGCTGTGTCGTGAGTCCCTTCAATCCTCCTCACCACTCCAAAGACAGCTGGACGGGGATCAATACCAGGATGACTATGTGTGTGTGTGTGTGTGTGTGTGTGTGAGGTTGTGAACTTCAAAGGACTAGACAAGAATTCTCTGATTTACACATGTACATGTATGTCGAATGTTTAATAATGATTAATGTTTAATGTTAAAGGCGCTCTCTCACGGAAGTGATTTCAGTTTGATTTCGTGGCCCAAAAATCAATTTTCAAATCTGATTGGTCGTGTATACGTCATCGGAATGCAATTATTTCGTGTAATTCTAAACGTCGCAGTTCATTGTTGACATCCACGTGTTGGGTTCCAGCGACTAAAACGCTCGAAAGCCAAGGAGTAAAACTGAAGTGGAAGCAAAAAAGAGGCTTGATAGCTCAAGAAGCAAACGTATTCAAGTTCCAGGAGCTTTGTATAGCCAACCAATGGAGTTGAGAGCGTGCTGGTGCTACCTTAGTCTCGTTCCCAGGCTCAGAACTTCTCATGGTGACGCAAACTTTTTTGCTACTGACTGTCTTTGTGATAAATGTGAAGCGCTTACCATCTGCTGCTGCTGTGAGGAGTCCAAGCTGCCAGCAGCCTGACATTTTTGTCCAAAACTGCCGTAGTTCACGCAAACTTGTACGCATAGTTAATTTTTGCGCGTACTTGTGATCTGTTTGTGGCTTCATTACGTAATGTAAATTTGAATTTACTTCCGCTTCCGTGAGAGAGCGCCTTTAAATGTGTTGAATGTCGCATGTTGAATGTCGCATGTCGCATGTTGAATGTCGCATGTTGAATGTCGCATGTTGCATGTTGAATGTCACATGTTGCATGTTGAATATCGCATGTTGAATGTCGCATGTCGCATGTTGCATGTTGAATGTCGCATGTTGCATGTTGAATGTCGCATGTCGCATGTTGCATGTTGAATGTCGCATGTTGCATGTTGAATGTCGCATGTTGAATGTCGAATATTGCATGCTGAATGTCGAATGTTGAATGTCATATGTCAAATGTACACTTACTTTTCAGAGGAAGCCTCCTGTTTAGCTGCCAGTGGTATTCTCTCCTTCATCATTTCAAAGACCTTCTCTTCAACTTCAGCTCCTTCAATCAAACCACATCACATCACATATCATATGCAAAACAAGATAACAATCATCCATTAAATCATCATAATTACAGGGGTACACCGTCTCTAGCTAGGATACGTACCGTATGCTTTGACCACGTTGGCGACAGCTACAGCTGCTCCTTGTCTCACTGATGGAATGCTGTCCTCAAGGTTGGCAAAGAAGAGGGGAAACAACTCCTCCAGTGAAGGCCTGCAGGAAACATGGAGGTCAAACACGTTTAAACCTACATGTATACTCATTCTCTCATCTCTTTAGCTACCTGCACTCCTCAGGATAGCAGGCAACGAAATTTCCACAAGCCAGACAGGCAGCTGTGAAAAAAAAAAATTAACATAAACAAGATCTGCTGCATGAGATTATTAGCCAATCATAATTCTATATAATGCCCACCATCTCTGACAGGCCAGCTGTCATCCTTGAAACACTCCAAGAGAACTGTCACCAGCTTCCCAACGTAAGGACGGAGAGAATCCTTGGAGACCTACGATAAAAAAATAATATGTACATTTAGAAACAGTTTAGGTACAAACTTAGGTGATGCAGTGCTGTGTACACATCTTTCAATCTATACCTTGGTGCCAAGTTCTGCTATACATGAACAAGCTGCTTCCCTAACTGCATGGTTGGCAGCCTGACTCTGAGAGATATAAAACTCAACCTGTAGAGAGAGAGAAGGCAAAAGAAGTGTTATCGAAGTCAGTCAATATAGTGACAGTGTACTTACAACATTCTGTATATAAGTCTCCACTATCTGTACCCCCCTATTGTCAGTGACCAGTCGCCATGACTCCTGGGAATAGAGTCTCACCCCCTCAGCAACATAGTACCTAACACACACACACACACACACACACACACACACACACACACACAATAACACCATCAATGTGTGCTTGAAATGGCAGTGAGTGGATTGAGCTATATAGCTAGTGTGTGCTATGTATGTACACTGTTACCTATTGCGGCACATTGGTGGTATGAGGACAGAGAGAAACATGTCTTTGTTCAGAGGAGGTTGGAGATGAGTGAGAAACTCACGAGTGGCAACAGATGCTGACATACGAACCTAAAGTGTATACATTCATGATAACGAAATCCACTCTTAGTAGCTGCTGTTAGAACATCGAGCCCAAGTAGTTCTGACCTGGCTCCAATTGTCTGCTAGACCTTTAGCAAGATTGTCAGCAATAGAAGGCCAGTGGGTTGAAGTGGTGGAGGCAGAAATACCTACAAATAGAGAGACAAATAGTACTGATTTTGCAATTTAGTTTTCTTTTCGTATTTTCTAAGTTTTTATACTTCTCCCATCTACACCCAAACAGATTGACACTACTATAGTGTCGCCTCATCCACATGCAGGCTCCTCCCTCTTCCCTTCTTCTGTCTGGAGGGAGGGGCCTGGGGACGAGGCTAACTATAATCCTCTGTGACTCATGATTGTTGTTCTTACCTGGGCATTTCACGATGGAGGCAATCACCTTGAAGCCTGTCTCCCTCACAAACCTGTTGGTGTGGCTGAGTGTGGTGAAGAGAAGCTGAAGGAGCTCCGTGGTGATAAAAGGTTCAAAGGTCGAGCCACACCCCTCAACTGCACGCTGGAGAGCACTATAAGAGTGAAAGAGAGAGAGAAATTAATTCATCACATAAGATGGTATACAGCATAGTGGATGATGTAATGCTTACATCATGTAGGTTTCCAGAGTTTTCCATCCAGCAGTATCATGGAAAATTTGAGCAGCACTTGGAGATCTAGGCTAAAGAGAAACAAACAACCAAAAAAATGTACAGTACAACTTTACACATAACCTCATTTTTCTCAATCGACAAGCTACAAGACATCATTTCCTCACCCTCTCATCCTCATTGGTAGGAGATGGTGAGCCTCTGCCACTGGACGATGGTGAGCTCCTGCCAGATATCTTCTCAATCAGCTCAGGGTGCTCCTCCATTAGCTTCTGATCTCTCTCGAGGTTTTCTTTGATCCCGTTCTCCAACACTTGCTCCAGCTCCTGGTACACACCACAGCTGCACCGCTTGCACAAGTGACCCAGGAGCTCTCCTGGAGATTGCAAACATTTGTATTAATGTGTGTGTGTGTGTGTGTGTGTGTGTGTGTGTGTGTGTGTGTGCTCCTCCTCCTCACCTGCTCCTAGTCGCACTCTGTACTCACTGTCCTCCAAAAACAGTGGTATCTCTCCTTTCATGCGTTCACAAAACTCCTGAGAGGCGCATCCTTCTTCCACCATCACTCCAGCGGCCAGTAGACCGCCATGTTTCTCCTCCCAAGGTGAGACCAGACTCTGAGTGAGAACCTTGACAAGATGGGCTTCAATGGAGGACTTCTCTGAATCTTGTAGGCCTGGTGCCTTTAAGAGCTCCCTCAACGAGCTCAGTCCTTTCTCTCTGTCTAGTTTCTTCTTGCTTGCGAGCAATGAGGACCAATCGCTGGCCATTTTTCTCAGTTTTAATTTTGCGTGCTTGCACCAAGCAAAGGTCAAAGTGCAATAATGATGAATATAAGGTCAAAGTTCAACTTTAATATGCGCAAATAGCCGGCCGGTGTAAAATCATGTCCAGATCTTGACTCTTTGATTCTCTGATAATGTCGTGATGAAGGTATGTATATAATTCAGAGTTCATTATTTCACTAATAAAGTATGATGTCTAAGAGATTTTGCTACGGTTTGATGCCAGCTTTGGTTGGCAGCTGGCTTGGCATATCAAAAATTTTTGAAAATGTTTTGTTTTTCTGTTTCAGTTTGTGGCAGTATGTTTGTGTGTGACCATACCAATCTTGTTTAGCTGCAATGCTGGTAAGTAAATGTATGATCAAGATGTTTTCTTCAATAATATTTTACGTACATTAAGGTTAGTGTAAATTGCGTGGGCGGCGTATTTTTAAAATTCAAAAAAATATATATGAAACTGATCCTCTCACCTTCATAAAGTCAACTGTGCTGTTTTTGTTCACTGTAGGAGCCTTTTCAGGAGTGAACTCGGTAAAGGTCGTCACAAAAATTCTGCCTCAGCCAACGACTGTATAGTTATATTATTTGCACGTTTCGCAATGTTTTGCAGGGTAAAAAGGCTTCACGTTTAAATATTTGTAATACGACATAGCTGAGGGGGTAAACGCTCGCACGCGCTCTAGCCAAAATATAATTTAGTTAATTGGAATTATATTTAAACGTAGATCTATAGCATTTTACTGGTAGTTTCTTCTCGCATGAAATTAAGTGCACTTGCGCTCGTTGTTGAGGCAGAATTTTGTCAAAAAAAGTGCTAGCTTCTCGCTCTTCCGCACTCACGTNACTGTTTATTTAGTGGTTGTGTTGTGGTTGTAGCACATGGCTTCTGTGAACCTTTAATTGCATTCCAGCGATCCACACTAGGCCAGGCTTTTGCCAGACCCTTTCCTTTCCTTTCTTTCTCCTCCCCCTTCCTGTCCCACCTACTAATAATTGGAAAGGGTCTGGGCACCAGACTAGTCGTCCCCAGACTCCACCCATTCTCCAAGGAGAAAGAGAGTCTGGTACGCTACGTCCAATTTCTTGGTTCTGCTGAGTCAGCATCAGACAGATATATCATGTGACCGTGCATGGCTTTGTACTACGCGCATCACGTGGTAGTCCCTGAGTGTATTTTCAGTATTTGTCATGAAAAAGTTAGAAGATCTGCATACTTAGCTGCCATCTCATAGTCCTTTTGTTCGTGACAAATGCCACTAGTATGTCTGAGCTACACAATTATGGCACGGACAATCCAGAGAACTTGAAAACTATACAAAACGACCTTGAATCAGAAATCAGTGCTGGCACTAAGCGGCAGAAGGAAATTCACCACAAGCGTGAAGTTGGTAAGCAAAGATCTTCGAATAAAACTGGACTAAAGTCTTGCTAGACACTGTGTGACAATCACGCGCACTTCTATTGAACATCATGTGACACCTTGAATTCTGCAATCTGATTGGCTTGCACGTTTTCATGAATGCTGACTCAGCAAGAACCAAGAATTTGGACGTAGCGTACCAGACCCCTTTTTCCTCGCGCTTGTGCGAGGGTGGGGTCTGGGCACGAGACTATATGATGCAATGCAGCATGTAGTGGGCATCTTTTAGAATAACTAGAAATACAGAAAGACATTACACAGTAGATTTCAACAATCACACACACAGCTATAGTTGAGCCTTTAGCTGGGCCACTCAATAAATTTTAGGTTCACAGTAAAATAAATTTTTAGCGTAACAACACAAATGTACAACCCTGTATAATGTATACCCTGTAATGACTTGACTCTCGGAGAGTGTGACAGGACTTGATCTATTAGTTTATAGCTATGACATGCGCATCTTTAATAGACTTTATCAACTATTTTCACTTACTTCAGATCTCTGTATAAACAGTAGAGCCTGCGATACTTGCAGAATAGTAATATAATCATATGATATAATTTCTCTAAAAAGTCACGTGGTGAATTTGAAATAAAGTTCGAAGTTCAAAATATCTATCACTTTGCGCATGCGCTAACATTTAGCAACTACACGTGGTTCACAATAACTTTTAATAACCATTAAATATTACATCATATCATAACCAACACGTGAGCCCCGCGCTAACCTTCGCGGGTTGCAGAGCAAAAAAAACAAACGATCTTTACCAGACGTACACCTAGAAAAAAGCTTCTACAGTGAACAAAAACAGCGCAGCTAACTTTATGGAGGTGAGAAGATCATGTTCATGTTATTTTTGATGAATTTTAAAAAATGTCCGCCCACGCAATTTACACTAACCTTAAATTTGCTGATACGTCTGCCTGTTTTGACAGTGGTTTCCCAGGAACAACTGCAGGAAATTCCCCCTGCAATTAGTTAACTAACCACTGCCAACATATGTTGAGCTTCCATTGTCCAGACTAAGCTTCACATACCTACAAACCTTAAACAGTCATATACTGTCACAGTACATTGTACTGAAATCTAGAATTGGCAACATGACTATGACTGCTCAAGCTTCACAATTTACTAGATATGCAGGAGTGAAATACCCATTAGACCAAATTATCACCTATGTTGGTTAAAGAGACTGTACTAATGAATGAAGTTAAAGAGTAAATACAGTCCACTTGTACATATAGCCTTGCATTAGTAGTTTTCATGATTCACTCTCTTTATCTCTCCTTCTCACGATGCAGCTGTACCAGAAGTCTCTCTCACACATCTTGAAGATGCCATCCCCACTGGTCCTGGTGATACCATCCAGCTCACTTGTGTGGCAACATGCCTCCCCTACCTACAATGGTTCTACTACAACCAATCTGATGATAGAGTAGTAATTGCAGAGTGTTCATTGGACAATATCTCCAATAACACATCGAGTTTCCCTCTCAATCTGACAATACTGGAGAGCTCTGAACTGAGCTGCAAAGATGTTGAAGTTACGATCGTAAATGCAGTTCCAAACACCGATTCTCCAGTAATGGGTGATTATGAGTCAACCCTTGTTATGAATGTGAGCTTGTCCAACTGGAATGGCGATGTGAAGCTAGGTTGTGGAACACCAGACTACTTCAATGAGACTTTAATCCACTTTGATATGGCTACTGGTAAGACATGCTAAATACAGAGATATGTCAATAGACATGGCATGCTAAGCATTTAGAGGGTTGTATCATAGTAATGGCCTTATATAATTTGAAACTATTATCTAGGGAGTCATGTGCATGATAGATGTAGCTACTAATATGGTTAACTTACTATGTACCTATGCATACAGTTAGTAGGATGACCATATGGAACATTGTGCTGACTGTGTTTGGAGCGCTCCTGTGGTTAGTGGCTGTCATGGTTACAATAGCAGGACCTGGCACAATGTGTGTGTGGCTAGGTACGTCAATATAACACAACATTGTGTGTGTGTGTGTGTGTGTGTGTGTGTGCACATGTGATTAAGTACGTCAATATCACAGTCATATGTGTGTGAGTGCACATGTATACACCTCTTGTTTCCATGGCAACACTGTACAGAGTGGTGGCATGGTATGTACATCTTTCAAGTGGTGTCGGAAGTCTTTCTCCTCATCATCACAGCCATTTTGTGGATTGTGTTTGGTGCTACAGTGGGCAATATGAAAAGTAACCAACTACTTCAATCCACTGGTTTGAAAATTCAGTGATGAGCTTTGTGGGTCCATCCTTCTAGGTTATTCTGGTGAGGAGTTTGTTCGAAGACGAAATAATCTTTGTTTGGCTGCATTTGTCTTCTCTGTTCTCTCTCTGCTGTGGATCCTAATGGCTGTCACCTTTGTGCATCTCCTGCCTCAATGTAAGCGGTCTCCATTCACTCACTAGTGGATGGCATCGCTCTGCCTCCAGCTATCAAAATAATATTTATTGTCCATAAAATGCTAGACAATAATTGTTAGTTGAATGTGCCCTTTCTAACAACTCACTTTCAAGATTGCAAACGTGGTCTTCAATTGTTCCTGTAGGTAGGACTAAGAAAACAGATCCAGTGATACAGCGGCCTGCGTTGGACCTTGAGCTGGAGGTACTAGNGCATGCTAAGCATTTAGAGGGTTGTATCATAGTAATGGCCTTATATAATTTGAAACTATTATCTAGGGAGTCATGTGCATGATAGATGTAGCTACTAATATGGTTAACTTACTATGTACCTATGCATACAGTTAGTAGGATGACCATATGGAACATTGTGCTGACTGTGTTTGGAGCGCTCCTGTGGTTAGTGGCTGTCATGGTTACAATAGCAGGACCTGGCACAATGTGTGTGTGGCTAGGTACGTCAATATAACACAACATTGTGTGTGTGTGTGTGTGTGTGTGTGTGTGTGCACATGTGATTAAGTACGTCAATATCACAGTCATATGTGTGTGAGTGCACATGTATACACCTCTTGTTTCCATGGCAACACTGTACAGAGTGGTGGCATGGTATGTACATCTTTCAAGTGGTGTCGGAAGTCTTTCTCCTCATCATCACAGCCATTTTGTGGATTGTGTTTGGTGCTACAGTGGGCAATATGAAAAGTAACCAACTACTTCAATCCACTGGTTTGAAAATTCAGTGATGAGCTTTGTGGGTCCATCCTTCTAGGTTATTCTGGTGAGGAGTTTGTTCGAAGACGAAATAATCTTTGTTTGGCTGCATTTGTCTTCTCTGTTCTCTCTCTGCTGTGGATCCTAATGGCTGTCACCTTTGTGCATCTCCTGCCTCAATGTAAGCGGTCTCCATTCACTCACTAGTGGATGGCATCGCTCTGCCTCCAGCTATCAAAATAATATTTATTGTCCATAAAATGCTAGACAATAATTGTTAGTTGAATGTGCCCTTTCTAACAACTCACTTTCAAGATTGCAAACGTGGTCTTCAATTGTTCCTGTAGGTAGGACTAAGAAAACAGATCCAGTGATACAGCGGCCTGCGTTGGACCTTGAGCTGGAGGTACTAGGTTATGACTGGTGTAAAGTATTATAGGTTAACTTTATCGTTGCTGTGTACCACTTTCTAGGTGGACGAGGAGATGTGTGGTCTAGTAGATGGCCAGGAAGATGGAGAGGATTCTAAACCTAAATCTTATGACAATATTTAATGTTGGACGTTTGCATCATTTTCAGTTCAATCTTTCCACCGTTATCAATAATTATCTTCACCTTTATGTATTCTTAGTTCCCTCTCTGTACAGCTCATTTGTAAAAAAAAAAAAAAAAAAAAAATCCACATGCATGTCATCATTGTCAATGAATATTGTCCCCCAATAATGTGCATTACGTCATTTGCATTTTGATGGGAGGGGCATGCAACAGAGCATGGAGAAGCCATGGACAAAGCCGATCTGAAGTAGAACAACATCTGGAGACTTTTCATAATCTGTGTAAGTTTACAAAGCTGGTTCAAAAGAGTTATACACTGTCTAAGTCCTGTACGTCTACAATATACACATTAATTTTAGTCTAGGTCTATTTCATAATTTGATTTTCTTACAGTAGTTCACTCCATATGAGCTAAAGGGTCATGGCTGACACCACAGCTAACCTCACCCTGCAGCTAGGGAACCACTCCCATCACTCACAGCAGCTGGACAAGATTGACAGCCTCCTCAACAAGAGCTGCTACCAGGGCTGGCCACAGTGGGAGTGTTACACAGCCAACGTTGCAGGTCTTATCAGCACGGCTGTCTGGTTCACTGTCCTCTTTCCACAAGTCATCAAAAACTTTTACCGGAGATCCGTCTCTGGACTGAGCTTCTTGTGGGCCGTTGCTAACTTCACAGCCTCTCTAGTGAACCTCTTCTTTGCCTTCTCTATCAAGGTGCCTCTCTATGTCCGTGTCTCTGCCGTCTACATGCCTTGTTTGGAGGTGACCATCCTCTTCCAGTTCTTGATCTACTCTCACAAGCCTTTCACGTCGAGGCTGTTGGCTCTGTTGGTGTGTCTGATCATCTGGGGGTGTATCATAGAGTTGGAGTTGAACCTACCACAGTCTCGAGACAAGATACAGTGGGTTGCTATCACCCTTTGGTCCATTGAGACCTTTCCTCAGGTCAGTCTGTGGATGTATGTATTAGTGTACATGTATGTATATTATAGGTACTGTCACAGTGAGCCAGTACGTTTGTATTGCTGTTAGCATTGTTCCTGGTATGGTATAGGGTTTCTTCCCTCTGTTATTGTTATTTTTAGTTTTGACGACCTTTACCAGTAAGACCTGCAAAACAATACTAAAGTCATCACTGCTTTCCTATTCCCAAATCAATTTACATACATGCCCCTTGATTTTCTATCTACAGATTATTTTAAACATCCGTCTTCAGTCCACCAGTGGTCAGGCCACTACTTCCGTCTTTATTGCCATATTTGGTAAAACTACTGACTTTCTCGTCACCTATGGTCTCAACATGCCCCTCCCCTATGTTGTCATGTGCTACTTCTCAAGTACCTCTTCTTTCATTAATGGATTCCAGGTAATCCGTTCCACATGTATAGTTACATGGGAAATCTAAGGGGGAAATCTTGAGATATAGCTGATCTTTTGAATTTTAGTCGAATGCTCTTACCACTGAGCTACTAGAACTGATGGGCATAGGAGCAGAGATGAATTTTTTTATCTATGCCATTCTTTTGTTTTTAGGTATTTTTGTATGGAAAAGAAAGTTGGTTTGGTAAAACAGCTCACAAAAAGCCGGCGTTTGTGAATGTCGATAAAATCTCTGATGAATCAGAGAGCCTACTAAAGGACTCTGCTACTTCCTCAACACTCACTCACAATGGTGTGAGCAGCAATGGCAGTAGCATCACTAATGGTGATGGAGTCACCAGCAGTTCTTCCTCAAGAGACTTAGAATTTCCAAGTTCCGAACAATCTCAAAGAACCAGACCTAAAACTTGTCGCTTCTGGTGTGTGACTGTGATCAGACTTATCTGTAGTGTATACATCTCAGTAATGTTGGTCATCTTTGCCATGGGGCTGTTATGGAGGACCAGGTCCTTCTTTGCTCTTGGTGGACCCTGTGCTTGTTTTGCTGTGGTGTTTGCAGCTAATGAGTATTACCGACTGAAGCACAAGGGGAGATGCGATGATTTTGTGGAGAGAGTTAATAGGAACAAGAATTCTACAACAATTCAGTAATCTAGCTTTGCATGTATGTATGTATGTATGTATGTATGTATATGCCTGTACCAATATGTGGGTACAATAGTTGTTGCCATGGTTACTGTTGTATCCTGTGCATCGTGTGTGATATAATGTTTGTACACATCTCATGTGATCATACCCTCCTACATCTAGCGACACAAAGTTTGCGTGCATGCATACGAAATTGTTTAAATTTACTCAAACTAAGCTGCGGCTGATATTGACAGTTGACAAAGATCTGCAATAGTTTGTTTTAATTGTCAAAATAAATTTAATTCTCAACTAGCTCTAAGTCGTCAAAAAAACAAAACACCCCATACATCTACACAACAGATATGTAAAAAAAAATACAGTAACTGTTACGTTTGGGACAACATATTATGTTTTCAAAATCTGTCAAGGTTATACCCACAAGTTATTTCTACACAATGTGTTGCAGTCTACAAAGTAAATGGAAAAAAATAAACATATAAAGTGAAACTAGTTAATTTGTTGTTGACAGTCTTTGCATGTAAGTATGTACAACATTAACTGCTAGCTTACACATGATTGTACACAGTCAGAGCAGTATTAATGTTTGGTGGATCCATATGCCACATTCTCATGTAGGTTAATGTCTTTCTGTCTACCTGTAGTCCTCTGTGCAGTGCTCTTGTTAGAATCACCAACATCCACTGGTGTCAGACCATAGGCTTTGTTCTTGTCCAAATCAATCTTCTCTTTAGCAGTAGCTACAGTGGTTCTAGAGTTCAACTTGTCATCATCAATATAGTCATATTCTGGCTGAGGAGAAACAGTCTCTTTGGGGACTTGGTGAGAGGGTGCTTCTTGTTTTGACTGCTGACTTCCACCTGTAATGATTGTTGTGAGATAATACTCACCAATTCTTAACTCATATTTCCTAACTTACGTTTGTAAAGAGCTGCGTATGCCCTGATGATAGAGAAGAGGAGAATTATGCTGAGAGAAAATACGAAGGCAGAGAAAGTAAAAGCCGATATAATGAGTCCATTTCTGTGTCTCTGCCAACCAGGGTCACATGTGTCTGTACAGTCATGGAGAAAATAACCATGTGTAAATACCATAATTTTATGCACAGGGGCTCACTCACTCGAGATCTGTTGTAGTCCAACTTGAAAGCCAACAGCCAACCAGAGGATAGCAGCAATCACAACAATGCATGCTATGATAACAAACATGGATACGTCAAAGTAGTTATCTGAGAAAAAAGTTATACCAGACATTAAATTTTTACAATAATTATGTGTACTATGAACTATGAACTCAACTTACACTCTATCGTCTGACGCTTGTACCCAATAAGAGAAACATCAACTACTGTAGCTACTAAAGCAAATATCAAGAGAGCAGCTCCTCCAATGATGAGACCAAGGTGAAGAGAGAACAATCTTGGTTCAACTGCATGGAGTATGATGGCAAACAGTGATAAAAAGTTAGAAACAAACAAAACACCTTACATTCTCCAGTGGTGAATTCCTCTAAGTCTTGTATTTCAACAGTTAAGGATGAGTTGATCAAAACCCTGGTCTGGAAGTAGTATGTTGTGGTGGGCTCCAAAAGAGGTAACTCAAACATGGAGTTGAGAGGAGCATCCACTGGATCAGAGAGGAGGGTGTAGGATGGATCAGTCCCATAGCGGACCTCACACCTGGTGGCCTCAGACAAGTCCAGTGANGTGTGGTCATTGCGCTGGGACTTGTGGCGACAGTTGTGGTCCGTACGGTGCACCGGTGGACGTGGCCGGCCGGCCCCTCGAGGTCGCGTGTCACTCCAATATGTACATGTACGTATACAGGCCGCTCTTCTTGGGTCACGTGATCTGCTTGAGCACCACGTGGCAAAAAATGACGAACTGAGGAAGGGAAAAGACAATTAATTCAGTCATAATGTGGAAGTTCACATAGGCTCCAACTGTCCCGGAATCTCCGGGACAGTCCCGGATTTGTGAACTTTGTCCCGGGTCCCGGAAAACACTCCAAAATGTCCCGGATGTGGCCATGCAGCAGTAAAAACTGACAAAAATTGATCAAATGCACCACAAATACAGCTCACCTTTGACTTGTACAAGCTACAAACTGTTCGTGGTTGCTTATAAAAGCTGTTTTAGCATTGGAGGGGTCTAAAAAGTGGCTTCAGTCCATGCGCTTTACATGCAGCTACGTAGCGGTAAATTTTATTTGCGCTAATTTTTGGGCGTGTTTAGGGTGTGGTCAATGAAAATTGTGGGTGTGGCTTCCGCTTTGTCGTTCGGTCCCGGAAACCTTTAGGAAAAAGTTGGAGCCTATGAGTTCATGTCTTGGAGGACGTGGGACTTTTCCTGGAAGACTCGGGCTCTACAAGATGGTTTCAAGACTTGCTTTGAATTTTTGTCTAGTCGTGTGGTGTGTACTGGTTTGGACAAATCACTGTCATGGTGAGTCTGTGATAATGCATGATCAAAAGAAAGCACCGAAATGGACCTTTGTTATTGATCTCAGCCTAGATAATATACTTGTCTACAATATCTATGATTTCAGCTGCAGGTCCAGTGACTCTGGTCTCTAATGTCACATTTGGTGGACTGATTTGTCCAACACCAGCTGTTGAGTTCACTTGTACTGCAGTAGATGCTGCAGATGTTGAATGGCAGAGAAATGGAAACAGAATTGCTGCATTTTTAGCAAGAGACTCCATTGGTCCCAGTGGTGACCCCAAAGTACCTTCAGGGTTTGAAATTGAACTGACTGCAGTGGAACGAATCGATCAAGTTAGAGCTAACTTCACTACCACTCTGACTGCTGACCTCTCTGTCTTAGTAAATGGTAGTGATCAGATATCATGTCATTCGCCGATTGGAAATGATTCGATCAACACTCTATACACTGGAGAACAATGTAGGGTGATAGAAAGAATGTATGCACTGGGTTTTAATCTATCCCTTTTGTGCCTTCCCCCTATAGCTCCTCCTCCAGCTCCCCTCTTCTCTCCCTCCTTCTCCTCCCTGAGAGATGGAGAGGTCTCCTTAACTTTGACCTGGAACGAGACCTTCACTACCACTCATGCTGTTCAGATGTACTGTGTGAGAAGTAACTTGTGTCCAGAGCTGTGTGTGGAGTCAGACACTCCATTCTCATGTGATGGCCTTGTAGCAGGAGGGGAGTACATGTTTTGGGTGAGAGCTGTCAACTGTGGTGATCAGGAAGGAGAAGAGAGTCAGCCATTGGTAGTAAGACCTCGAGGCAAGGAAAGATTGATAATTAATGATACCTCTAATTATGCAAAATTTAATATAAATCTCATTTTACTACAGTGCCCAGATCACAAAATATTTCAAGTGTACATGTGGTAGCTACTTACAATGGAACAAACTCATCCATTCAAGAAATTGTTGTATCATGGGAGCCGATGGTAAGGCATGGTTTGTTTGATACTGTTATACTCATGCAGGACAACATTAATTATTTTTATATTTTCCTTCTTTAATTAGCCTCCAATTCAGATCATAGACCAAGGTGCTCTTCCTCAGCTGATTTGGTACAAAGTTACTGTTGACAGTGGAAGAGGAGACCCAGAGGTTGTCATAGTGAATTGTGGTCAATCTGAAGGAACTTGTTCAGCTGCGTTTCCAATTCTTGAAGCAGCAGACTACACAGTGTCTATCAGTGCTGTGAATATTATTGGAAGGAGTAATGTCACAGTTTATCCTAATGTGATATGTAAGTTAATCTTAATTGAGTATTTTGTCATATCATGTTATACCCCCACAGTTTCATCCAGCTCCTCCTACTATGATCCTTCTATCTCATTTGAGAACTGCATCACATCAGTCTTGTGTTCCTCATCACTGGACTTGTCTGAGCCCACCAGGTGTGAGGTCCGCTATGGGACTGATCCATCCTACACCCTCCTTTCTGATCCAGTGGATGCTCCTCTCAACTCCATGTTTGAGTTACCTCTTTTAGAGCCCACCACAACATACTACTTCCAGACCAGGGTTTTGATCAACTCATCCTTAACTGTTGAAATACAAGAGGAGCTCACCACTGGAGAATGTAAGCTGCTATAACAACAATAATTATTGTTAACAGTTCCTTTTTTCTACAATCTTTGCGGTTATCTTTTACTCCAGTTGAACCAAGATTGCTCTCTCTTCACCTTGGTCTCATCATCGGAGGAGCTTTTCTCTTGACATTTGCTTTAGTAGCTACAACAGTTGGTGTTTCACTGATTGGATCCAAGCGTCAAATGATGGAGTGTAAGTCCAGACAGTGAAGTTTGCAAGCATGTGCTACAGAATAACTTTTCCTCTCCCATCAGATAACTACTTTGACGTGTCCATGTTAGTTGTCATAGCATGCATTGTTGCAATTGCTGCTATCCTCTGGTTGGCTGTTGGCTTACAAGTTGGACTGCAACAGAGTGAGTTCACCCCTGTGCGTATATGATTTACATGGTTCATTTTCTCTATAACTGTGCAGATACATGTGACCTTGGTTGGCAGAGACACAGAAATGGACTATTTTTATCATCGTTTACTTTCTCTGCCATTGCATTTACTCTCAGCATTATTCTCCTCCTTTCTATCTTCAGAGCATATGCAGCTCTTTACAAACGTAAGTGAAGAAATAAGCTATAGGTTGAAATTAATTTTAAAAATTCACGGCACAAGATCTAGACTAGAATTGGTGAGTATTATCTCATGACAATCATTACAGGTGGAAGTCAGCAGTCAAAACAAGAAGCACCCTCTCACCAAGTCCCCAAAGAGACTGTTGTTTCTTCTTTGCCAGAGTATGACTATGTTGCTACTGACAAGTTGAACTCTAGAACCACTGTAGCTACTGCTAAAGAGAAGATTGATTTGGACAAGAACAAAGCCTATGGTCTGAGACCAGTGGATGTTGGTGGTTCTAACAAGAGCACTGCACAGAGGACTACAGGTAGACAGAAGGACATTGACCTACATGAGAATGTGGCTTATGGACCCACCAAACATTAGCATGATTGTACTGCTCCATGTATTATTTATTGCGTAAACATTTTATTGCAACTCCCCTTCAAAGAATCGATATCAATAACAGCCTCTTTTTTATCACTTTGAAGCATACTTATTGTTTACTTCATTTTAAAATTTATAAAGTTCTGCAACACAATATTATTGTATAGAAATGATTTGTGGGTATACTGCATGATATATTAATTTTTAGAAAACGTAATGCTGTCCCAAACATAACTGTTTTTGTAAGTATATAGCTTATAATGGCCATCTATTGTGAAGATATAGCATACATACACAGCACAAAGCACATGGGACTCCAGCCTGGGTTGCCTGGGTGCTCTGATCCAGCTCATCATACTCCTCAGAAGGAGGCAGGAGTCTCCTTGGCCCACCATGATCCAGGTGTACATACTCTGATGGAGACAGGGGCTTCTTGAGGCTGTGGTCAAGATGGTGGTACTCCCACTGACTGGGGATTGGAACAAACCTGTAGGCTGTAGCTATAGAAACGAACACAATATGAATAAATCTCTATCAGGTATTTACTGAGTAGCCTTGTTCCCAGGCTCTTGACTAAGCACATGCACAGTATAGCCTAGCTGGTATTATGTACCTCAACTTGACAAGGTATTATATATGTACCTCAATTAAGTTTAATGGTGTCCTTCTTCTTATAAAATTTAATGGTGTTGGTATCTGTACGTAGGGAAAAATTAAACAATTTAACTGTGGAATGCCTGGAATGATTATGTTCATGACTAACAATCTATGTACATGATGGTACAGTAGCCACCATAAAAACAGGGTTTTTAATTCTCAGAAGCCTTTTTTTTTTGAGAAAAAAACAAATAAAAATAATAATTTTATTATTGCTTACTTTACTGTACTCCAATAAAGTACACAAAAGCAATCCACAGAGCTGTGTTGATGATTAAAACAATAGTCATGACAACAATTAATCAGGGTTACTATGGCAATGTAGAACCATAAATTAATTGGAACCTACATATGCACACAGAGTGATTCACATCAAGTACACAGTAGCTATAGCTAACATGGCCTACACAGTGAGAGGCACTTGGTGAACTTCAACAATACTGATGAGATAATCACAGTGATAACAGCAACCACCTAGCAAACAGCTCCTGATAATAATGATCAATCCAAGATGAACATCCAACAACCTCACCCACATAGTTTCCTCCAGCTCCTCCTACTATGATCCATGTTGAATCGGTTAGAGAATTTTGAGGCTTGGTTTAGTGATTTCCGATATTGATTCATGATGTTCCTTGTCTCCATTCCATAATTATCCACAGTGTACTTTCGTAAGTGAGTTTCTGGTTGGGTATTAGTCATAATGGGACATTAGATATATTTTCAATCTGCATACTGGGTTGGTGGACAAGAATATAATTTAATAATGACTAATACCCAACCAGAAATTAAACTCACGTACGAAACTGTAATAATAATTATGGTGTAGGTGTACAGGGGTTCCCTCTCAAAAGTGAAAGTACATGTACAAACAATAATTATACTCAAGTCATGTTATTATTAATATGTTACACAATCATGTGAAATACACATCACCAAGAGCTAGGAGAAAATAAACATCTATGATGAGTATTGTTCCAAATATTAAATTTTCAAGTGCAAAAAAAAAAAAAAAAAAAAAAAAAAAAAAAAAAAAAAAAAAAAAACAAAAATTTAAAAAAAAAAAAAAAAAAAAAAAAAAAAAAACTCGAACAAAAATAAGGGAGGCACTTAATTTTCAACACAGACATACAATCTAAGTAGCTATAATAGTTATAAGCACAGGTACACTACTGTAACATAGACAATCCATATACCGGGTAGGCAGTGCCGCACATGCAGTGCCTATGACATGATGCCGAATATAACTGCAAGCGCAACCACCCACAGACTAACTCCTGCTCGGATTGGCCCCATGTGGGAGGTTGTCAAAGTTGGAGAGTCACTTGAAAACAAAGTTGGAGAGTGACCTGTAAGATACAGAGCAACACTGTTCATGACACTAATAGTCATAAATTCACTCAATTGCAATCCACTTACATTCTCCTGTGGTGAACTTCTCTTGTATTTCAACAGCTAAGGATGAGCGAATCAGAAGCCTGGTCTGGAAGTAGTATGTTGTGGTGGGCTCTAAAAACGGTAACTCTAACATGGAGTTGAGAGGAGCATCCACTGGACCAGAGAGGAGGGTGTAGGATGGATCAGTCCCATAGCGGACCTTACACCTTACGGCCATAGAGAAGTCCAGTGATGAGAGACACAAGATTGATGTGATGCAATTTTCAAATGAGAAGGATGGATCATAGTAGGAGGAGCTGGATGAAACTGTGGATGTGTGTGACAGTATTGATGATAAGGTATAATATAGGTCAATCCACTCACATATCACATTAGGATAAACTGTGGTGTTACTCCCCCCAACTATATTCACAGCACTGATAGACACTGTGTAGTCTGCTGCTTCAAGAAGTGGAAGCACAGCTGAACAAGTTCCTTCAGATTGACCACAATTCACTATGACAACCTCTGGGTCTCCTCTTCCACTGTCAACACTAACTCTGTACAAAATCACCTGAGGAATCTGGTCTATGATTGGAGCCTCAGGCTGTAAAATAATTACATAACAATATAATTATAATTGTGAAGTTACGAATGAAATAAAAACAACTCACCACTTGTTCCCATGATACAACTATTTCAATTGTTTCATTATAATAATATGTAACAACCACACTGGAAACAATTGGCGATCTGGGAACTGAGTAAATTTTAAGATATTAATTACTTAATTACTAGAAAAAAACAGGCTAAAAACTCTTACCTTGAGGCCTTACTACCAATGGCTGACTCTCTTCTCCTTCCTGATCACCACAGTTGACAGCTCTCACCCAAAACATGTACTCCCCTCCTGCTACAAGGCCATCACATGAGAATGGAGTGTCTGACTCCACACACAGCTCTGGACACAAGTTACTTCTCACACAGTACATCTGAACAGCATGAGTGGTAGTGAAGGTCTCGTTCCAGGTCAAAGTTAAGGAGACCTCTCCATCTCTCAGGGAGGAGAAGGAGGGAGAGAAGAGTGGAGTTGGAGGAGGAGCTGGGGAAGTGAAAAAAAACAACAAAAAACGAATCATAACTAGTGATGATGTAATCACCTTTTATTTTGGAGTAAGAAACATTGAGTGATTTATTCATTACAAACCCAGCACACTCTATCTCATTAGTATGATCCAAAAAGGCTGTCGATTCTGCTATATACTACGAAGGAATGAAAGTTAAAACCATTTTGCAGGAATGCAATTACTAAAACCACAGAAGATATCACTAATTAAAAAATCATGTTCATGTACATGGCAGTGCAATTACTGCTATAATTACTTAAGAGTGCAATTACTGCTGTAATTGCACTCTGTAAATCATTATAGGAGAAATATATTGTGAATCCATAAAGTATACTATTTTTAGCCTCAAACCAGGCTCTCTCCTGCAAATTTTTCTCTGCATGCAAATTATTATCCGGGAGAGAGCCTGGTTCGAGGCTATACTACCATACTCGCTCTAATTATTGGAAAATAAATATACTGTTCACTAGTAATTAGAAAGCACTAAAAATAGATACGGTCAAACGTTTCAGGCATTTAGAAAGATTTTTATGCAGTGACAAAGAGCACGGTTTAGCTCGCCAAGATGGAAAAGTACCTCTTAACACTTAAAACTCCAGTAAAGAAACAATCCAGTATCCTATTCTTTGCCGTCACCACTCACCGCTTGAGCGGAGAGGTCTGGAGGTGCAGGCAAGAAGAGCTAGTAAAAAAACTTCGGTAGTTACTCAAGCCTACCAAAGAGTAGATTGTCAATCTTCATTTTGTTACACTAACAGTCTAAAAGTCACTACACATACAAAGATTCACCGTTCCAATAAATTAGAATGACCAAAAATTTCAATTTTTCTCTGTTCCATTCAATTAGAGAGAAACAAATATTTAAAATTTAGTGTTCCAATAATTAGAACATTCCAATAATTAGAGCGAGTAGGGTATTATAGTGAAAAATGGCAAGAAACTGACACAAATTGAAATACAGTATCTTTCACATAATATTATTCCTCTCTTTTTTGTATTTTTGTGGTAAATAGATACAAATCCGTACTTTTAAAGTGGTGTGGGTGTATCATGGCTAGAAGCACAGAGTCTATAGAGCGGGTGCAATTACGTAAAATGAGTCACTTCCGTATGGCAAAAATGTACAGAGCAATACGGAGAAACGAGCAGCTGTTATTTACTTCCGTATGGCAAAAATAACTATTTCTAGTATCACTCAAAATACTTCCAGTTGATGACGTTGATTGCACCCGCTCTATATATCTATACAAGTATAGTAAAAATTTTATAAAAATGAAAAGTGTAGGAATGGGCAGTGCTGTAAAAAGCAAGGAAACAAGACAAGTCTCTGAATTTCGGCACATGACTACTTCATTTTCATGGCTCAAGTTGTAAATGTTGGTTGTTTGGCTCAATATATAGACATGCATGAGTCAATGCAAACTAATTTGGATGAAATAACAAGCATGTAGAATGTAGATACACTGTAATGTTTGAGAGTTGGGTACAAAAAATGAAGTAGTCATGTGCCGAAATTCAGAGACTTGTCTTGTTTCCTTGCTTTTTACAGCACTGCCCATTCCTACACTTTTCATTTTTATAAAATTTTTACTATACTTGTTCATTCACTTTTTTCAAACACCAAGGTGCTCAATTGCATGGAGACAACCACACAGTAGAGTTGATACGCATGCGCATTATAGACATAAAACACGTGGTCTATTGACGACCTTTACCTACATAAAAATGGCTAAATAAAAAGTACAGTATTTTATATCAAGAGTTTCAAAGCTGCCTAGATTTTGTTTGCTGCCTTTTCGCCAGCAAACAAGTAGAAAAGGACGTACTACAGATGAATTAAAGTCTTACTATATGATCAAAGTTGGCTCAATGCCTTTTGTTTGTCTGGAAATCGCGTTCAAGTAAGTCAGTTAGGAAGGAAGTAAGGAAGTAAGGAAGTAAGGAAGGGGAGAACAAAATTGCACTGTTGTGGCTTCTCGCCAGCGCTCTCTCCAGAGTGCTCTACAAACTTTCTGCCAGTTTTCTTGGTTAGTACAGTAAGTACACTGTCTGTGGGAGGCTATTAAATGCATTTGAGGGCTTAGCTTTCTTTCCTTGAAAGTTTATAAGCATGAACATTTTGTATTGTGTCAATGGGGCAGTCGACCCATTCCTACTATACGTAGTACCGTACGTATGATATCTATACAAAATAGAGCCTGCTTACATATTATACCAGAGATATTGTACCCTAGATCTATATACTAAATTACCTGACCCAGATGTAATATGACATGTTAAGCAGGTTAGGCCAATCAGGGTCAAAAGGAGATATCCCTGAAATAAGAACACACGAAATTATAATAGATTTCCTACTGTAGAGTCTGCACGAAAATGATCTCAAAGTCTGTGAATAATATCTACTACTATAGATACTTATATCGCTAGAACTTTCTTACCATTTTAGAACGAACAGCATTGAAGTGTGGTCATTGCGCTGGGACTTGTGGCGACAGTTGTGGTCCGTACGGTGCACCGGTGGCCGGCCCCTCGAGGTCGCGTGTCACTCCAATAGATATGGAAGCCGAGAGGGGCAATCCCGCCACGCGGCTTCGCTTTATTTCCGCCATGGCGATCGCTTCTCCGCCAAGGCGCCGCCAAAGCGATCGCTCTTCCGCCAAGGCGCCGCCAAAGCGACCGCGCCTCCGCGAAGGCGATCGCTACCGCGGAAAGGGCGCGATCGCCAACGCGGAAACAAAAAATCGCCAGCGCGGTCGCCAAAAAAATATATTTTTTTGCGAGCTATTTAATAACACGCCTGGCTGGTAGAACGTACGTAACATAAATCTAATTCACCCTTTACCAGGTAAGTTCAATCAGTGGATTCAACGACTGTGTCTCAGTTTTATATAGCATCCTAGAAAGAGTGTATACCTTTCAACACCTGAGGAAAAAGATTGAATAGTTGGTTTGTTAATATTAAAATTTAGTGCTGTGAATGGTCACAACTACTGAGATGATATCTATTTTTATCACTGATACTTCTTTCATGGCAATGCTGACTGTTTACTTGCAGCTCCTAAACTAACCTACTAAAGTTATCAGAAGTATTTACGATCCTTAACCTAACTCCATAATATGCGGAAGCTTAATAAAGTTAAGCTCTGTTTTAATACAGCCAGTAAGCTTAACCATGCATTGTTATATTAACCATTACCTGTATTATTAATTATTATTAACCATTACCTGTATTATTAATTATTATTAACCATTACCTGTATAGACAATTCAATTACTATAATCTGAATAGCACAACATTGTATATTAATTGTTTGCTTGTCTAAATTTTCCTTCCATGTTAAAAGCTATTCATCCTGTGATCAGCTAACTTTGTCTGTACTTATAACTTGCACTTTGATGAAGGCATTAAGTGAGAGTTAATTAATTTTTTTTATAATACTATTATACAATAATAATTACTGTACAAACAATTATCTTACTCTTAATACTTAGTGCTGTCACTGCGGTTTCTCTTGGAGTGAGATTGGAGAGTCCAAAACGACACAACAGCTTTCAAAAGCATCTAATAAGCTTACTGCCATTTGGTAAACGGTCTTCTAAGGTTAATATCATGTATCGTCACTCTTCACGCGCGTTATTAAATAGCTCGCAAAAAGATTTTTATTTTAGCGACCGCGCTGGCGGGTTTTGGTTTCCGCGTGGGCGATCGCGTACTTTCCGCGGTGGCGATCGCCTTCGCGGTCGCTTTGGCGGAAAGGCGGTCGCCATGGCGGCGCCTTGGCGGAAAGGCGATTGCCTACGGAAGCCGAGAGGGGCAATCCCGCCACGCGGCTTCGCTTTATTTCCGCCATGGCGATCGCTTCTCCGCCAAGGCGCCGCCAAAGCGATCGCTCTTCCGCCAAGGCGCCGCCAAAGCGACCGCGCCTCCGCGAAGGCGATCGCTACCGCGGAAAGGGCGCGATCGCCAACGCGGAAACAAATAATCGCCTGCGCGGTCGCCAAAAAAAAAATTTTTTTTGCGAGCTATTTAATAACACGCCTGGCTGGTAGAACGTTGAACGTATACGCGTACGTAACATAAATCTAATTCACCCTTTACCAGGTAAGTTCAATCAGTGGATTCAACGACTGTGTCTCAGAGAACAGCATGAGTGGTAGTGAAGGTCTCGTTCCAGGTCAAAGTTAAGGAGACCTCTCCATCTCTCAGGGAGGAGAAGGAGGGAGAGAAGAGGGGAGCTGGAGGAGGAGCTGGGGGAGTGAAAAAAACAACAAAAAACGAATCACAACTAGTGATGATGTAATCACCTTTTATTTTGGAGTAAGAAACATTGTTCATTACAAACCCAACACACTCTATCTCATTAGTATGATCCAAAAAGGCTGTCAATTCTGCTATATACTACGAAGGAATGAAAGTTACAAAGTAAAAGGTCCCATTTTGCAGGAATGCAATTACTAAAACCACAGAAGATATCACTAATTAAAAAATCATGTTCATGTACATGGCAGTGCAATTACTGCTGTAATTACTTAAGAGTGCAATTATTGCTGTAATTGCACTCTGTAAATCATTATAAAAGAAATATATTGTGACTCCATAAAGTATACTATTTTTAGCCTAAAACCAGGCTCTCTCATGCTAATTTTTTCTTATTATCCGGGAGAGAGCCTGGTTCGAGGCTATACTACCACCCGCTTCGCATGGGATCATACCGTTAATTAATAGGTAAGATCATGTGCCAGGTCATCGCTTTCAATAGGCTTGGGATCAAGTATCTAGGAAAAGATCGTCTAAAGTAGAGAGCAAGGTTAGCGCATAGCGCTAGCGTATAGCTCGATATCAGAGTCAAGCCAGCTGTTGTGAGAGTCAGCAAAATGTCAAGACGGTATCCAGTTAGTGAGGAGCAAAGAGAGATTTTGGTGAAATTTTTCGAAGAGAGGGGGATGCAAAGCAAGGGCAGTGGTTGTTCATCTCTCCATTTGCAAGCACAAGAGAAGACTAATCTTCCTATCGATGTTATTAAAGTAAGCCCACCATCACAGAAATCAAAAGTTAATCATGTTGTGCCTGTAGCTACGTACCATGACTCTGCACCCATAGATACTACACATGCTGCACCTGAACTAGCAGTGTAACTGGCCACAATGCTGCTAGTGCTGTGACGAAGTTATGTACTGTGACATGTCTGTAGAACCTATTGTAACATGTCCATGTCCCATGTCACTTAATTGATCATGATGTTATGTCCCATATTAGTAATAAGTATGGCTGCATCACTGACTGAGCGTTGTGTGCCTCCATGATTAATGCTGCTCAGCACTGAATCAATCTACAGGCACAGAACTTCCAATAGATCCCACAGACAGCCATGCATGACTCAACTGTCTGTATATAGAAATGAGTCTTACCCTATAGCTATAGCCAAAATGTACAATGTCATGCCGCAGTCTAAATTGATTTTGGATGGGACAACAATAGCTAATATTCAGAACCATAAGGATAGACTAAGATAGTTACGTATAAAGTGGAACATGTATACTTTATACTAACCCGAGAGGTTGTCTGTTGAAGTGTTCAGACTCTTAGTCATATTGGACACTTCCAGTGTGCAACTATGGACAGATTTATGAGAGGTTCCACTGTATTTATCATGTACGCCAGTGTACAGTACTATTGTCTATTTCATTTTCTTTTGATGCATGCATACACGTACACTGACATTGCATTCATATTTGCAGAATTGGATTAGTAATTATAAACGAAAAACATCAAGTAAGCCTGGGAACAAACAAGACCGACACGAGGCAGAGTCTTCATCTGCCCATACTTACAAACGACCTAGATTGCTGTCTACACCCAATAGTTACAACGTACATGTGGCTGAATTCTTGAAGTCAGAAGGTAAGTTCTATATTACAATGTGCGTAAATATGTACATTAAATACTATAGCTATTAATCTTAATTTCACCACATGAACTAGCTTTTCACTTGATTAGAAAATAGTCTTTTTTGCATTAGAGGCCAGATCCTTGGATACCACAAAAGAGAAGTATATAGCTGCTGGAGAAAAGTGGCGGAGCCTCACAGACGATGAGAAAAAAGAATACAAAGACAAAATTGGTGAATTTTCAGGGAGCAAAGAAATAACCTGGCCAAAGATTCAAAAGATAATGCGACAAATGCATTCTGAGGTAAAAATTTCATACTAAATAATTATTGTGTGAAGGGAAATAACACATTCTCTCTCTCTCTCTCTCTCTCTCTCTCTCTCTCTCTCTCTCTCTCTCTCTCTCTCTCTCTCTAGAGTGCTCTAGAAAGTTTCTGTGTATTTTGTTGATGCATGTAATTAGAAAACTGTCTGAGGGATGCTTTAAGCGATATGAATGTTCAAATGCTTTACTGAACATTTTGTATAGTGTGTATGGGACAGGCTGCCTCCTCCTACTATACGTACTACTATACACATTAAACTGCAAAGTTGATAGATTGAGAAGAGGAGATCCGATAAAAGTGTTCTATGCCCACTGACAGTAGTCTACACTCCTTTAAAATTGTATCCAAAGTTAAGTAACTTTTACAGATAACATATAAATTGTGGACTACACACAGTCAGCTTTTATTACACATGTAGCTCTCTAAACAAACTTAAATTGTAAGCTTTCTGGTCATGTTTGATGTTTAGTAACAAATAAAACTGGGCATAAGTAACTATTGAAGGAAACTTACAATANGAAGACCACGTGACCCAACCTCTAAAGTAATTAATTCAGCCTCATATCCCCTACTTTTTGCTGTAACAAGAACATCAAAGTATCTATCCTCCTTTCTCTTGACCGCTTCATCAAATGATGTTTCAAAAGGAATCGTCAGTTCAATCAAACACAATTTCTTTTGTTCATCATCCCACCACACAATGTCTGGGCGAAGGTCAGTTGAGGCAATATGCAGAGGGAATCTGTATTTTCCATCTAGGTCTGCAACACAGGATGTTGATTCTGGGAGGTTAGCCTTGACCTCTGTGTAGAGTTCAGCAAGTACACTGTCATGGCGTTGATTGTATCGTCGATGGTTTAGAGCCACCTTACATGCATTGAGCACGTGAA
>CAXIPT010000006.1:4702791-4739014 GCA_964030475.1 Tethya wilhelma | reverse complement strand
GTGTGTGTGTGTGTGTGTGCGTGTGTGTGTGTGTGTGTGTGTGTGTGTGTGTGTGTGTGTGTGTGTATGCATAATAATGTGTATCACCAGCAATGATTTTTATTTCCTATCTTCTATAGCTGCTGCCAGTCAAGATGAACCATCCTCAGAATCTTTATCTCCTTCTAGCAACCAAACAAGTCCACTGACATCAGAATCAGATAAAAGTGAGTAGAATTTGTATGAAGCACAATCATTATGACCATTGTATAGTATTTTATTGTGTAACTCATTGTTTACAGTTCCTGTTCAGAGTGATGCAGGTGCCACTTCAGAATCTAGTGATGCAAATAAACTTGGTGAGTCAAACATGTGGTGCTATCCACCTTCAGTAAGTAATGTGACAAAATTAATACATCTCAGACGAAGATGATTGGGCGGATATCATTTGCTATTTGAACAAACTGGACAAGCGTCAGATCAAACTGCTTGGTGGTGTGTTAGGGTTGAGTGCCTTCAACCTTGAGAAGATGCATGACCTCCCTGATGACATGGTGAGAGCTTGGTTGAGAAAAGAAGACAAGGTGAAGAAAAAAAGTGGCGATCAGCTCACCTGGAACGTTTTAGTTGAGGCTCTTAGGAAAATAGGACAAAATGGTGTAGCTGATGAGATAGAAAGAAAAGAAAAATGTGCATAGAAATTAAGCTATAGGATGATTGTGTATAATGTTATAGTGATACAGTGTAACTGATTTTTATTGCTATGTAAAACATTGTGTTTATGCCACTCATGTGTTTTACTTGTTTTGTACATGATAATCTTATATTTTCGATCTCAGTTGTACTCGTATCATTTCACAGGAAGACAACAGTTAATATTCATAGTGGGAAACAATGCTCTGTTGTTGTGTATGGCTAGGTGTGTGCGCAGATGCATGTGACTGTGTGTGTTGGAGTGACAATGGACTACGAAGGAAATGATAAGAATGGTCATTGTTATGATAGTTTCATGGAAAACAACTCCATTTAAGGGGAAAAGGATTAACGCACTAGCTGTTCTAGAACCATGTAGGTGTACGGACTGATGCATGTGATTGTGCATGTGTTGGAGTGCCAGGTGATCATACCTGACCAGAGTCAATTACATGCCACGGTCTAAATTATAGTAATAGAAAATGTTCATTGTTAGTGATAACAATAGTCTCATGGGTTACTATGGAATGAAGGAAAGTATAAATGCCCTATTATCATGCAACCACAGATTTTCAGTCTTCAGTCAGTGCTACAATAATTGTGTGTGGAGCCAATGCATATCGTTACTGCGGACATAATATATTCGGTAAAAGGTCGTCGAAAAGTAAGTAGCACTTGCACTAGTACTCTGCAGCCCACTATCGTACCGACCTTTTACCAATTCTTTCCACAATCTCAGACCCCACCCCTAGAGGAGAAGGGGTAGGGTCTGGGGACAAGACTATCATCACCATAGTTACAGACTATTAACTCTAGTTAATACACACCATACTAGCATGGAGCTGAAGCTGGAGACTGACTTGAGCAAGAGGCCTGCTCTTGAGCCCAACGACACAACGGCACTGACGAGAGAGCAACAGGAGAAGCTCAATGAACACAAGGTAGAATTCCATCGCTCAGTCTGCGCGTAAATATTATCAAGGAAGCGTGAAATTATATTTATCTATTGTATTTTGCTGTGCATTTTCAGAGGAATGTACGTATTGAAAACGAGAAATATTTGAGAGAGCACCCAGAGGTCTCTGCACTGATGTCATCCTTTGTCAGGTAAAAATATGCTGCTTGTACAATGCCATTTGTGTTTTTATTAGTCTGGCGTAGCCAGTCCCTTACACGCATGCGGGAAAAGGGTCTAGTCTCAACCCCAGCACTTCCGTGTTGCCCTGGAATGCCACACGGATGTGATTTTTAGATAGTTGCACATATTTGTTAGAGTTGCCCAATTTTAGCTCTTTTTGTCTTTGCACTAAAACCGAGGCTCAATACATGGCTAGCGAGCCTCCGTGGCAATATTTAAGCAGGGAAGACATGGTTTACACAAGGCTAACACACACACACACACAGTGCGGTATTACTGAAACGACCAGCAAAAGTGAGAGAATTTGCTGCAGGTATGTCGATTATGACACAATTAACGAATGCTGACATTAATAAAGAATATATTTATTTTCTCTTTAATTAGAATATTTCACCGATCCTACCCTAGCAGACAAAATTAAACATCAAACTTGACATAAAGTACTTCAGTCAATAATAATAATATTATGTTGCTCTTCTGTGTTACAAATGGTTTAAACCTAATAACTGTTACTAATTGGAGGATGGGTTTGGTTTCAGAACTTACACAATCACTCACAGTCACATGTAGCCATTACACTCTACAACTGGTACAACTAGATCATAAACAAAACTACAAGACCTGGAATCTCTCCTGAGTTTGAGTTCATTCTATATCTGGAGTAAGCTACACAGCTATCGTTTTTCTTTTCCTGCCATCTTACTTCGACTCTTTGCTTGCCAGTTTGTGTAGAAGCTGAGAACAGTCTCCAACCCCAGTCCACTCTGTTGGGCTCTCTCTACTACTTGAGCAAGCTGTGGCTGTTTTTCCTGCTCAGCGAGATTGTCCAGCAAACTGAGAACGTGATTATCCAGGAGTAGAGTGGCTACGGATGAGTTTTGGCCTGGGGAGGGGGCACTGGCAGAGGAGGTTTGATTGAAGTAGTTGGCACAGTCCACGAGACACTCATAGTACCTGATGTGTATGAAGACATTAAATTCGAGGTGAAAGGCACAAATTGTTATAATTACTGTTAAAGTAAAAATGCCACATTAGATGTACATAGTTAACTGTAGTGGAATAATTTTCATGCATAATCTAGGAGCACTTTTTACACGCATACACAAAATACATACCAAACTTGCACGTCCATTTTGGGGTTCTTTCTTCTTCCCTGATTCAGAGACTCAGCTGGCTTTTGAGGTCGAAAGAACTTGTTTCCACGTTGGAACTCTCTCTCCAGGAACTTTATTGCCTCCCTTGCAGTGTAGTTCTCCTTCCCTTTCTTCATGTCATCAAGAGCTCCTATCACTGAGGCGTGTGTGTGTGTGTGTGTGTGTGTGTGTGTGTGTGTGGGAAGCCACTACAATAAATGTTTCCCGCTCAAAAATGGTAACTGTTGGTTGTTAGAAGCTGGGACTTGCACCATTGCAATCAGCATGAAGACATCTTTCAGATGATGTGGTTTATTTTGAAAATAGAAAAAAATTGTCAAAAATCGCACTGGAATCCATGGTTTTGATCATTTTGGTCAAAATTCAAATACGTACATAAACCATATCATTTGAAAGCTCTCATCACTCTGATCACAATGGTACCGATCCCAGCTCAATACGACCTTCCTAGGCTGAGATACAGCCTGGAATGTATCGTAAGCCATATAGTATAAGACATACCTGACTTAGCAATGACAAAGACAAATTTCTCTGATCTTAGAAGTTTCTTGATAATGTGCAGTCCAGTGCAGAGGGAGAGGGCGTCTGGAATGACATAGGGTGTGAAGACAGCCTCTTTTCTCCTTGCTGCTTTGGTCTCTGTGAGAGTGGCTACTTCAGCCTGCAGGGTATATACACATTCACACAAAGGAGAAATCCATGACACCATTGTGTGCTAGCCTTGTAAAACTAAGCGTAGGAAGCCTGTTTTACGAGGCTAATTGTGTGCTATATTATCAACTAGACATGCTCATACACACAGCATAGAACTACACACACGTACCTGCAGCTTTCTCTGTGCCATGGCCTTCATGAGTTTGGAGCGGTTCAACTGAGCCTGCAAGCAGTGAAAGACAAGATACACCATTTTAGCAAGCAAACAGACAAGAAAGAGAGTCAGAGAGTGAGTTACATCAACACAGAGAGTCAAGACATGCCTGTTTTTCCTCATCTCTCTTGGAGGCCTCAGAGAGACTATTCTCCATTGCTGCCTTTTGAGCTGGACCAATGTATCTACAGGCAGTACCACTCCACGTGAATGACGGAGCCGTCTGTGTGATGATTATGGCATGAAACACATAATATTTTTATCATACAAGCACTGTAGTAACACAGTATGTAACTCACTCTAGCATCGGCAAGGTACTGACCAAACTTATGCAGTAACAAGACTCTTGAAATTGACTGTAGAGTGAATTTAGATGAACAAATTCAAAGTAAAAGTTGATTTTAAGAGCTCTTGCAGAGAATGACAGTCTACATTATAGTCTCACTAGACAGACTTTATCAGTCCTTACGCGCGCCCAATTGTTTGTGTACAATTTTAATTTCAGCGCGAAAAAGCATTACGTCATTGAAACAGCAGCTCATTAAATCTGCCGTATTGTGACCTCGTCTTTGAGAAAAGTTTTCTTGAGAAGGAAAGAAGCTATTGAACCAAAATAAAAAGAAACCAGTAGAGGAACCTAATCTGATTGTAGGAACCGCTTGAACCAATGATTTGCAAGTTTGGAAACGCTAGAAGCAGCGTTTCTCTTGCACAACTCTTTCTTGATCCAGCCTGAGCTGTGTCACAAGTTACTCTAGAATGGCAGTCCTGACCAATATTTTTTACCCAAGACTCTTGCAAAGCTTAGTACAAAGGTAAATGTAGGATTCTAACTAGCAAAGAACCATTTTGCAGGTTTTGATCTAGGCTATTTGAAGCCCTGAATAATAACAATTTTTACAGTATTTAGTTGATTGAACACTCATTATATAGTAGGTCTTTGAAGTAGGCACCCCAAATATCAAGTATTTATGATTGTTTGACTTCAAGAAAATCTCAGAAAGGCCGAAAATAAGCAGTTTTTAGGTGCTTTAAATTGATATGAATATTCATGATGTTGTTGAGCTGAGGTCAGAGGTGAGGAGTAGAGGCATAGTATGGTAAATTGCATTGAAAATTTGCTGAACTTTGAGCAGTTGTTTTAGGCAAATGACACCTGCAAAATGAAACAGACACAAGACACATGTAGAACTATCCTTTAGCTATCAGTATTTGCAAACTTAGCTCAAAATATTTGTCAGGACTGCTAATCTAGAGCAAAATATGTGGGGTGTTTGCATCTCATTAAAAAATGAGTTGAAGAAACAACCCTGTAACTTTCTTTCTGTGATACTTGTGGAAATGAGACAAACACCATTGGATAGTTGAAGAAGAGAGCAATTCTATAGACTTTAGTTCAAGTCTTATGCATGCTCAGAGTCCAGTATATCATCCATTGAAGATAACATATAAATTTTAATTTTATTCATGCTTTACTCTAGGCTTGACCACAAACTTCCTGCCTGCAAATAAATTTGAGTGCGCTCGTAAGGACTGTTATACAGCTAGAGCATAAACTAGCCTCACTATCTATAGAGAGACTGTATAAAAAATACTCCAGTAAGCCAGGAAGAGATTTGACCATTGATTCAGTTTCAGACAGTCTCTAGTAAACCACATTCAGTTCCATCAACACAGACCACATAGCCCATGGAGTATACCGTATAGTGGGAAATTTTCGTGAGGGAAAAATTTCGTTCTTTTCGTTCCAGACAGCATGAAAACGAAAATTTTGCCCACGAAAATCTGAAATTTTTAAAACGCGGCCGCGGGGTCATGGGTCCAGAACGAAAATAAGACCACGAAAACTTGTTTTCAAGGCCTGAAACGAAATTTTAACCGCACGAAAATTTCCCGCTATACGGTACTGTACATGCAACCATTATATATAATTATAGTTAAGAACACCTGTTGCAACAGTGCTGGTTTGTCCTCCTGTTGGAAGAGGAGTGTCTCTTGCGATCGGACAAGAGGAGGGAACCCCCTCAACACCATATCCTCCAGGAGGGCCACGCCCAGTCCACCCGATGGCACCATCCCTATATAGTGTGTGCAATGATAACAAATGTATTACTGTGTGCAATGACAAAGTTCTACCATCATCATCGTACCGGCTTGCTCAATCTGGTCCGCTGTCGGTATAAAGTTGAGCAGGGAGGCCAGGCGAGACCACATCGTGGAGAAACTCTGCATGTGCCATAATTTTTAATGATCAAACAATAATGATTCTTACTGTATAGCACAAAATATTGGCGGGAATAAAATGTGGTGGATTGTCATAAATTTCATGATTGGCAGATTTAATTTTGGCGGTAGCGAATGCAAAAAAGACTATTTTGTAGATTTAAAGTTAACCACCAATCTTCCAAATTTTTTGTGCTATGGTATTATTATAAAGCACATAGCTACGAGGCTGAAGTCCATCTGGTTTGAGAATGCCGCTGGAAGTGAAATAATGAGATTCATGCAATACTTTTTATATGGGGCAAAATGATTGGTAAGGCAAAGGAAGCTGGAAAAGCAACCAAAAGAATTGGGGAAAACGAGCGCTTTCCAATGGTGCTTGAAATTTTGAAATCGGTTGGATATTTAGAAAGTTATTTAACTTTTTCTACCAGCATTCTTAAACCAGATGGACGTTAGCATGGGTCACAAATGATGTTACACTGCACTACATACGTACTTGAGTGCAAGAGGCGATGACAATCGGGTAGGACTGTAGCCACTGGGCAAACACTTTCACCATCATCAGGTAGCTATCTTCACTGATCAAACAACATGCAGTGTGCACTGCCGTTTGGAGCTCAGTCTGTCTCTGCACCTGCTCCAGGAGTTCATTACCATCATGATCATGACGTTGCTTACTTCCTCCCTTTGGTGAACTTTGAACAAGACTTGAAGAAGAATGTCTCCCAGCACTAGCCCGAAGGTGAGGACTAGCACTTGGACTGCTGGTGTTCGATTTGCTAGCTTCTTTGCTGCTCGGTGCAAGATTGAAACTGGCAGCTAAGACAATCTGTCGCTTGTTGCCTGGTTTCTGTCGCTGTGGAGATGAAGATGGACTGGAAGAAGATGCAGTGTTTGCTGAAGGCACTGTCAGATGAGTACCACCGATTTCATCTTCGTCAGAAGACGAACTTTCACTGAGACTCTCCAGCATCTCCAGATCATCTCCACTCTCAGAGAGCATGGACAGGCTGTGATCGCTGGAAGATCTCGACATTCTCCCTCTGTCACCATCGCTAAGATCCTCTTCTTCCTCCTCCTCCTCGCTACTCATCTCCTCTCTCCTTCGGCGCCTCCTGCGATCAACCGTCTTACGAGGTCCACGTTTACCATCGTGAGATGGTTTTGAATCTTCTTGACGAGAGCTCTTCTTGGCTGGTAGAAAAGAAGGGCCTGTAGTTTCACCTCGTTCTTCTACAAGAACTGATTTTCTTCCTTTTGTACTGTGAGACAACTGATTTCTTTCTCTCTCCTCTGTTGTTCTACTCAAGAGAAGTTCAACCATGTTCTTTTCACTCTGGAGCAAAGTCTCAATGTCGTTGTCGGTCTCCTTGCAATCTGTTTTCAGTTTCAATGCACTAGAGGTCAAATGAAGAAGTCGTTTGTGAGAGCAGTCCAACAGCTGTGAGAACACCGTCAGAGCAAACGCTGTAGCTGTAGGAGTGTGGGTGGAGCCTGGGAGATGGATATGGGGATAAGATAATCATCAAAAATGGACTGCTATCAATTAATTATACACTAATGAAGCTATGTATGAAAACACAAAGATCTTTTACGTATTGAACTGTTTTTTGAGTGAATATTTTGTTTGGCTTGAACCCACTTACCCAGGAGTCTGAGAGAGTGAGAGGGAAGGATAGAGAGAGCACAAAACTTCACCATCAGTTGCTGAGGGAAGCATGTGAGATGGTCGATGGAAGGAGAAGTGGTGGTCTGGGTAGCAGTGGAGTCTGAACACAGGCAGGCGGTGACTTTCTCCAGGCAAGTCTCCTGGAACAGGTGGAGGTCGTAGTTGAGACATTGGTCCATGTTGGCAATGATGTCTTCACAGAGTTGGTTCAGAATCTTGTCACTCAATAGACCAGTGCTAGACCTGCAGGTGTGTGTGTGTGTGTGTGTGTGTGTGTGTGTGTGTGTGTGTGTGTGTGTGTGTGTGTGAGTGAGTGAGTAGGTAGCTACCGTTCCAAGGCTCCTCCTTTGCGAACATTTTCTTCAAAAATAAAGAAGGAGGGAAAGAAAAAGAAAATATTTGCAAAGGAATAGCCTGGGAATGAGGCTAGGTAGTCACATATATAACTGTAATAATAAGATATGTTTCACTTACTGCTCACTGGGACAGAGCACTTGTTGCAAACGAAGGAAGCGTACAAGAAGCAGTCGTTTAGTAAACTCCCTGCAATAACAGTGGGTATACACATACACATAGTATGGTAAATGGTCACCAAAAACAAAAGCTAAAAATTGTCTGACAGTACAATATTACCTTATCTTTGGTTCTGTCGTGTGCTCGGCTTTAGATTGCAAGGATTCGAGGAGAGAGGAGTTAGTTTCATAGATGCGCAGCAAATTTGTCTCTGATAGTTTGAATGGGGTTGGGGCACACAGGCTGTGGGGGTATATTGATTGGGAGCACACTCTTAATAATTTCATCTTGACATTCTAAATAATGCACACAGCCTGCAAGCTCTACACACAATGATAATACTGGCAAAGCTGCTGATATTACATCATTAGCAGCTAGTCATTGCATCATCATTACATCATTGAATTGAGTGAACAATTTATCATGCCATTGCCTCTCAAAATTGGAGAAAACCTTCCAAACACACCGAGCCAGAAACCACTAGTAAAAGAAAAAAAATGTCAATATCTACCCATAAAACGGTCAGGGTCAAATTCTCCCTTTAATAATGTTTCATCACGGTCCAACCCAACTGCCATAGAGGGGTATCTGTTGACAGTTGGTGAGGAGACTACCTCTGGGATGTGGTCAGAGAGCATATCATACACACTCACACAATATGGAGTGGCTTTATCTTTCTTTTCCTTATCTAATGTCCAAAGAAGCATCACTTTATTGTCATGCAGCGTTTCAAAAGGGATTCAACCATCACAATGGCTGACGTGGCCATGTGCCTTCAAACAGGCAGGCACATGCATGCTTGAGGGAGGCTGCAATGCATACAGCTATAGCCACAGACCCATCCAAGCATGACAACAAAGGCATGGGCTGTAATCTGAGAAGAGGCAGAATGAAAATGGAAGACATACAAGAGAACTGGGTGGCTTGAAAGACGCAGCTACAGAGAAAGAGAGAGAGATAGAGTGGCCAGAGGTATATCACTATCTGATCTGGTCCAATCTGGCATGAGGTTGATATAGTATAGTGGTGATGGTTCTATGCAGTCCATACCTATATCTCCTCAGGGGGTTCATACTCACTCAAGTGGAACAAATGATAAGATATTGCTTAATTGCTTTTTAATTGCCCACCCATGTAGACTCAGGTTCACACACAGATGGGGTGTCTGTAACTTGCCAAGCCTCGGACCATTCCTACCACATTCATAGCGAGTCACACATTACACCACTTTGGAGTACAATCCCATCGCCACGGCGACACCATAGTGAATGAGTAGCAAGCATGATATCATCAATTGAGGGTTATTAATCTTATAAGAAACAAAAAAAAGTTTTNCTACCGTTCCAAGGCTCCTCCTTTGCGAACATTTTCTTCAAAAATAAAGAAGGAGGGAAAGAAAAAGAAAATATTTGCAAAGGAATAGCCTGGGAATGAGGCTAGGTAGTCACATATATAACTGTAATAATAAGATATGTTTCACTTACTGCTCACTGGGACAGAGCACTTGTTGCAAACGAAGGAAGCGTACAAGAAGCAGTCGTTTAGTAAACTCCCTGCAATAACAGTGGGTATACACATACACATAGTATGGTAAATGGTCACCAAAAACAAAAGCTAAAAATTGTCTGACAGTACAATATTACCTTATCTTTGGTTCTGTCGTGTGCTCGGCTTTAGATTGCAAGGATTCGAGGAGAGAGGAGTTAGTTTCATAGATGCGCAGCAAATTTGTCTCTGATAGTTTGAATGGGGTTGGGGCACACAGGCTGTGGGGGTATATTGATTGGGAGCACACTCTTAATAATTTCATCTTGACATTCTAAATAATGCACACAGCCTGCAAGCTCTACACACAATGATAATACTGGCAAAGCTGCTGATATTACATCATTAGCAGCTAGTCATTGCATCATCATTACATCATTGAATTGAGTGAACAATTTATCATGCCATTGCCTCTCAAAATTGGAGAAAACCTTCCAAACACACCGAGCCAGAAACCACTAGTAAAAGAAAAAAAATGTCAATATCTACCCATAAAACGGTCAGGGTCAAATTCTCCCTTTAATAATGTTTCATCACGGTCCAACCCAACTGCCATAGAGGGGTATCTGTTGACAGTTGGTGAGGAGACTACCTCTGGGATGTGGTCAGAGAGCATATCATACACACTCACACAATATGGAGTGGCTTTATCTTTCTTTTCCTTATCTAATGTCCAAAGAAGCATCACTTTATTGTCATGCAGCGTTTCAAAAGGGATTCAACCATCACAATGGCTGACGTGGCCATGTGCCTTCAAACAGGCAGGCACATGCATGCTTGAGGGAGGCTGCAATGCATACAGCTATAGCCACAGACCCATCCAAGCATGACAACAAAGGCATGGGCTGTAATCTGAGAAGAGGCAGAATGAAAATGGAAGACATACAAGAGAACTGGGTGGCTTGAAAGACGCAGCTACAGAGAAAGAGAGAGAGATAGAGTGGCCAGAGGTATATCACTATCTGATCTGGTCCAATCTGGCATGAGGTTGATATAGTATAGTGGTGATGGTTCTATGCAGTCCATACCTATATCTCCTCAGGGGGTTCATACTCACTCAAGTGGAACAAATGATAAGATATTGCTTAATTGCTTTTTAATTGCCCACCCATGTAGACTCAGGTTCACACACAGATGGGGTGTCTGTAACTTGCCAAGCCTCGGACCATTCCTACCACATTCATAGCGAGTCACACATTACACCACTTTGGAGTACAATCCCATCGCCACGGCGACACCATAGTGAATGAGTAGCAAGCATGATATCATCAATTGAGGGTTATTAATCTTATAAGAAACAAAAAAAAGTTTTGGAGCACGTGTCTAAGTAGAAGCAACTTTTACGGACAAAAATGTCACAACCAATAGTTTTCATAGTATTCCTTATTGTCAGCTATAGGCTGAAGTAGGGAGTACCTCCAAGCAGAGGTATTTTGATGGGGTATGGAAATACCTTGCGTTCACTCATGCATATCAGAATGGAGGTGTTACCGGCAACACTAAACATACAATCTTTGCACAACAGATGTTCATGGTCATCATTATCACACAGGCAGCCAGGGTTAAAGGGGGATGGGCTGGTCACGTGAACAGGTACGAAGGGCATTGCCATGTCACATGATTATCACATGATACAATTACGTACCTTCTCTGATAGTAGTAGACTGCATCAAGGCCCTCGTTCTTGGTCCCAGCCATGACGGCTAGCTGGTTGTAAGGAGTGCCTGCAAGGAAAGAGAAACAAACTCTCAAAACATCATGGAGGTAGCAAAAGAATTCCCTCTTCTTCCATTTTGCTGTAAAATGATTTCACTCTAATAGTGAAACTGAAGCCAGACAATAGGAGGCTATAGATAATGGCCCTGTATATATTTTGCTACCAAGAATGAGTGAGAATGGCAGGAAAAATCCTGCCAAGAGAAGCAACCATGGAGCATGCAAGGAGGAAACCAGAAGCCAGCTTTACAAAGGGGAGAGTTTTATCATGGAGCTGAGTTAGACCACAGGAGATTGAAGTGGTGAGGACCAGGCAGTGAACACAGAGCCCATGCAGAGACATGCAGGTCCTTCCTGTGTCAGTTGGTAGGCACACCCTACCAACCACTTAGAGGGTTGAGATCTCTCCTCAAAGTGTGTGTGTGTATAAGTGTTTTACCTTGTGTGGAGTCCAGTGCGATGGCATTAAGGTAGTGTCCAATAGCAGCAAGGGGGTTGCCCCCTACATCAACATGGTAACGAGCTGTAAATAAACCAAACAATGACATCAACATTACATCATGCTTGAAACTTACACACACAGTTTATTTTTAATTTAAACAACAGAAAACCAAATTAAGACATACCGTAACTCACTCTGGACAATCAACAAATTAATCAATACCGAATAAACTTCCTTCCTCTCCCCCACACACAGCCCTGGCTCTCTCACACACACTCTCTCTCTGGCAGACACAGCAGCACTGGCTGTGATAGATTTCAAACAGATGATAAAACGATTAGGCTAGACACACACAGACAGACAGACACCCTAATGATATTGAAAGAAGGATATAGAACTGTATCAGAAGATGTTGAGACAAACCAGTTCAGGCACTAGTCTTTGGCATGAGGGTCATTCCTCATGAGGTGTAATCAATTGAAACATCTTCATGTGGTGTAATCATTTAGATAACAAGTATCATGAACCCTTCTAGTCGGACTAGTCTCATCTTTATGTTATTATACCACTAGCACATATTCCTTACTAAAACACTGTATCACACACACAATGCCCCAACTTAAAGACCACAGTGACTTATTTGGCCAGCCCTCTTGATGCATGTGAAACCAAACCATGACATCATCTCTTCCACGCATCAGCAGCTTCCAATAGAGAAGACAACAAGTATAAGCCAGTGGCAAAAATTCCTACCATTCTTCCCTCCTTGACTGGCACACATCACAACACCCTCGGGCCTTGGGTCCACTACTGAACCAATACCTTACTCACTAGACCATGAAGAATGCAGTGTGTGCTACCTCCATCACATCACCTTGCGCTGCATGCCTGCCTGCTGTCTGGAAATGCAGCTGGGATGAATTAGGAAGCACTCAAGCATGAAGAAAGGAGCTACTACATTCTTCCCTGTCCTGTCTACAGCACCATGCATGCACACAGAGATCACTGACCACCAGTCTGGGCCTCCCACACACCAGACTGGTCTACAGCCCCTGAGGGCACAAACAAACACACAAACACTTAGTATTATCAAACAGTCTGTGTGTAGGGGGAAGGGGGGGGGGTTAATTTTTTATTTCTTGTTTTTGTAGGGGAGAGGGGAAGAGAGNTGCACACCTTCTTATGCAGGTATATGTCGCAATGTGGCTGGCTACCTACTACTAAGATGCACTGAGTGATTTACAAGGCTGAAACATATGGCGGATAAAATACTTGGCAAATCGTCTTATCAAATCAAAGCAAACACAACCCGAGTGTGCAGTGAACTGCGACCATAATGATCCACAAAAACCTCAAAACAAAATGGCATACTCTAACGACAGACCATCTAGCATGTCCACTACAACACACACACACACACACACACACACACACACACACACACACACACACACACACACACACAGTACTTATCATCATCATATAAAAAAGCCGACCCACAAGCAGTACACTCATTTCAGCTGGTACCACCAACAGCCTACCAGACTAGACCAGACTGTTTACACAGTGAGACCCAAAAGAGGGCCATCTATTGTAACAGCCTACCTGATGTCACACACAGATAAACCCACATGATAGAAACCCTAAGAGGTCACCATTGAACATAAAGCTCACTCTCTCCCTCTCCCCTCTCCCCCCATCTCAAGTGTGTGTGTGTGTGCGTGTGTCACCAAATATGGCCGCTTGCAGTGGCTGGTTGGTCTGGGTCAAGACCACATGACAGGAGCTAGATAGAGAGAGATCACTTTCAGCTAGGTGTAGTCTTTGAAGCACATGTATGACATATGACATAACAATAACTGTGGTCTAAGGCAGTCAGGCTTAATATTTATTTTAAAATCTAACATAGTATGGGAGACCCCTCGGGGTTCCAATGAAAATTTTAGTTAGGCAGACCCCTCAAAAGCAGCAAATATTCATTCATCACCCAGACTAGAGTGAGTAGTATGGGTCAATGAGTGTAACTGAATATCACTAACTGATCTAGGCCTTCTTCTACGCCACAAGTCTCTTTCGAAGCTGAAGCGGTGAGTCTGTTGGTAGGTCGGGTCAAGGTAGGGTAACATAACACCGCATTATGCATTCCTCAGAGTAGCATGATGTGTGACGGATGGATGCTGGGGACCAGTGGCCCTAACCACATCAGAGTGGCTGCATTACACCCAAACTACTGTCCTATCATATCACAGCACACAGTACACAGGGCTGCTCTGAAGACAGGGGGGTCAAGTTTCAGATGTGAATTGTTGGGAGGTCAAGTTTCAGATGTGAATTGTTGTGGAAAGAAGAGAAGAGAAAAGGGAAAAACAGCACACAATTAGAAATATACATAGGCCTATTTTCAGTTTCATCTCATTTCATTTTCGTCACTCTTACAGAGGGAGGGGGTTAGGATGATGTTTCTCCTCCTATTCCAAAAGAAAAATATTTCAAAGGAGGAGCCTCCTTTGAAAATATTTTAACGATATTTATATTTAAGCCTCATTGAGGCTTATATCTCAACCAACTTTGAGACATTAAATTACTCAAACAAAAAAAAAAAAATCACGATTGTGACTTTTCACTGTATTTAAAGTGAAGTGCCAATTGATTTGACCTCAACTCACAAATCACATGACGATAGCTGTAATTCAGACGACATAATTTCCAATTACATCATCACAGCAGTACAATCCACTACCGATTCTACTTGTATGTACATCGAGATGATATCGTGACTTGGTATTATCCAGGTCAGCATCACCACCCAGTAGTAGTAGCATAAATGGTTCACTTGTTCTCTCAGTGCAATTGCCACTTGTGCGCTAAACAAACACCAGTAGATATCTAGAGGCAGATAGACCTTAGAGGGAGCATCTCTCAAAACACACAGATAATGGCTGACAATGGTACCATTCTCCTCTCACACAGAGCAGCTCCACTATCTTGAACAAACACATCTGCGCTTTGATCGACCAATGTCAATGCATTGTGTCTATTAATGCTTCTATTATATGCAGCAGGCAAGCGCTAGGCTGGAGTACATCCACATAAATGGTATAATTATAGTCAAGACTTTTACGGGGAAAAAGAAAAGCTAGTCTATATAGCAAAAAAAAAAAAAAAAAGAAGAGTATTTGAATGCGTTTATGGAAACTTAATCCTTAGCAACATAATACGTAACTGACATTTTTTTGTAAAAAGAATCAGGTACAGAACTATCTAACTTCCTAACTTTGTGTGTGTGCGCACACACACACACACACACACACACACACACACACACACACACACACACACACACACACACACACACACACACACACACACACACACACGGATGTGTTTGCAGAGCATCGGCAGGACTTCTTCATTTTGGTTTGGGTAAAGAGTGTGGCATTGTGGCTAGGTGTCATCTCTCCTTATCACTCACTCTGGTGAAGAGTGTCAGCCATAAAGATGACACACACTGATCAATTTTCACACAGGACCAACCATACTACACACACAAACACACACACACACAGATGCACACACACACACACATAACACACACACGCACATAGAGTGCGTGTGATAGTTAATAGCGGTAAGTGTAGATCCAATCATCATAAAGATAGTACTTTATGGTGAGAAAATCATTAATGCTATCTCCATGGAGACGGACACAGGTGCAACCCATGTACTGGTCAGTGGAGCAGACCAAGAAGCCAAGAAGCCAAGAAGCCTTGCTCATGGTCGTAAGTTGGATGAATTGATACTACGCTCTTTCTTAACCTCAGTAAGAAGATACCACCAACACAGTTAGAACCACTACACATGCTGTATGAGGTTCCAATGGCAGTGGGTTATTGTAGCTCAGTGGTAAGAGCATTCGACTGGAATTAGAACCGCCTGGGTTTGAATCTCAGCTAGATCTCAAGTTTTTTTTCTACTAAACTTGGCAGATACAAGCACAGACATGCATGCTGCCAGGCATACAAGCATCGACATGCATGTTGCCAGGCATGCATACAATCACAGACATGCATGCTGCCAGATGCAAGCACTGGCATGCATGTTGCCAGGTACAAGCACAGACATGCATGCTGCCAGATACAAGCACTGGCATGCATGTTGCCAGGCACACAGAGCACACACTACCAGCTACAAAGGTTAGTAGTTTTCACAAGCAATAATGTGCTGACATGTCTGAACATGTTGAGAGGAGACAGGAGTCATGGTTCACTGGTCAGCACTCCATGGGAGGACTGGCCTAGACCAGGTCAGTTGACATGGAGACATCCAACCAATACAGGCAAGGATCAATACATGCCCTCCCTGTACATCTCTAGAACAGCTTGTGGAAAAGGGAGTAGCACACAAAGCAAACTTTGGGGTACAAGAAGCTATGAATGTCTAGCTATGGCTGATGCTAACAGGCTGATAGTTATCCTGGAGTAAGCAGAGTTTGTGCAAGAATCTGCTTCTCTTCAGAAGAAGCTTGTAGCCAGCTTTTGTTGGGAGCAGAGAAGTTGTGACATGAACACCTAGCAGATAAGTGGTCTGTGGACCACATGTTATCATAAGTGCTAAAACCACTTGGCTGATAGGGACAATTAAATACAATTAGCATTATCAAGTTATTAATGACAATTATGGTTAGAGCAACGGATACCGTCAACACCACAATGGAATGACCTTGTATTAGCACAATGCAGCGGTATAGGGTAGTGTGTATGTGTGTGTGTGTGTGTGTGTGTGTGTGTGTGTGTGTGTGTGTGTGTGTGTGCCTCATCCCTCATCCCCAGGCTTCTACCTTTGACTTTTCACTCACGCTTCCCTTCTCCTTTCTGTGAGTGGAAGGTCAAAGGGCAACCTGGGTTACAAGCTACAGTTAGCCACCAAATTTTCGTGACACAAAAAGTTCGTGAAAAGTCTGTTTTTGCTGTTTTGAACAAATTTTTGTGAATTACAATTTCTGAAAATTATATTGCTGATGTACGATTTTCTAAATTTTCATGGAGAAAATTTTCGTGATATACAGTCAAATCACGAAATTCATGAAAATAGTGTGCGACAAAAATTTGGAGCTATACAGTATCTGCAACTGGGAGAGGGTACCGGGTGGGTGAGCTAGTTAAGTCATGGAATATGGTTCCCTAACAAGCCTTGATTAAAGACAGCTGGGGAAAAAAAAAATCCACCTCAGAAGATGTGATACAGCTGCTGCTTGCTTCATCTTTACACCTTCACCTATAGACTGCCTCTCTCTCTCTAACAATAAAATCTTCCTGTTTCAAGGAAGTCTGATCTAAAACATCCTACTCCACAGTGAGTGAGAGATAAACCAAGCCTCACGCAAGCAGGGCCAAGAGGAACACAAAACAAGAGATTAATTGCTGAAAACCCAAGATAGGGGTACCTCTAAACCAAGGAGGTGCAGGTGGTCTGTAGTATGGCTAGAACTGTGGGAAGGTTGCGGAATGCCTTTCTATACCAAGATCCCAAGAGCTCTAGCACCGCAGTACGTATGTACATACATACACTGTTGCACTACGCCACTGGTACTGTATAAAAATAATACGTATCCATGACAATAACATGACAGTAATAAATAATCTGGACCCAAGCTCATGTTTATATGTATGGGTTCTGGGTACTATAATCAAGTACTACAGGTGCAGCCTAAAAGTTTGCTAAAATATTTATATCCCATTGTTATGTAAATTGGAGGCTGTCCAACTGTATGTAGTTGAAAATACCCTCCACTTAGAATGTTACTATGGCAACCATTCTTCTCTGGATAGTCTCTAGCCAGCAAAGTTTAGAATCTATTTCATGAATAATTCAACAGCCAACAGTTTCTCATGAATAATTCAACAGCAATAGCCTCTCATGAATAATTCAACACCCAAACATCTCATGAATAATTTAAGAGGCAGCAGCATTTCATGAATAATTCAACAGCCAGCAGCATCTCATGAATAATATCAGTGCTCTCTGAAGCACGACACACCACACACATTCTGCACTGTGAGCTTGGTGGAAGAGATCAGTGAGTTAGATCTGTTGGTTTTCCCTCAAAAACACCTGAGCATTATCTCTGGTGACCAGGTCCTGATGGCTGACTGACAGGGAGAGAAGAGGGAGGGTTTGTTGGTTTAGTCAGAGATGATCAGTGATGGGTGGATGGCTGGTGTGTTGTCAGAGATACACACTATCACTGACCTGGCAAGGAGAAGCACATCCACAAAAGGAAACATCCACCCCTTCCTCCCTCCCTCTCTATCTATCTCTCTCTTTGTTTTTCAAACCATATGCTTTAAACCAACCACCTCACAATTTGAACCTTCAAAATCAGCTGCTGTGTAATCTACTTTAATCTGACAAGATTTTAGAGGAGGGAGTTTCCCGGGAAACACAAACTGGTGATATTTCTTTAAATGAGTGTGTAAATAATATTATCATATTATAATTATAAAGATGTGCTCACCTATGTCGCCTAGACGAATGAGGCACTTGAAGTAGGTCTCTCTCAGCTGGAGGAGCCCTTGCTTCTCCAGGTCCGACTCTTGAAATGAAAGGTAATAAAACTAGTCAGTCCAAGTTAGCATTATTATGATCACATTTTTAGGTAAAAAAAAAAAACAAAAAAACAAAAACATACAAACAAACAAACAAACAATATGTTTGCAAGGTGTCCCTTAACTACAAAAAGTGGAAGATGGTCTTCCTACAAATTAAATGTGCTTTGCAAACTTTAACAAAATTGGAAGATCTAGCAAGTCTTGTGGAAATTCTTCTAAAGTATCCAACCCAACCTTCTCCAGCAGCTGCTCCCAATCAGTCACGTACCTATCATGGTGGTGGTCTGGGAGAGGGTGACCCCACTCTGGCCCTCCAGGGAGAGGATGAGGTCGCTGTAGAAGGCGTCGGCCGATCGGAGGAGAGCCTGGTAAGAGAGAAAGAGAGGTGTGGTCCTATCCTGAACCTGTGAGGGGTGGAGGTGTGTGTGTGTTTAAGAGTTTTCGTTTCATTTTTTGCTGACATAATTATGGTGGAAATCAGTGCATCTTCTTAGGTATATTGACTACAGGTTGTTGTATTGTACAGCTCCAAACTTTTGTGGTACAAAAGTCAGTGAAAACTCTGTCTTTGCTAACATTATTTTCGTGAATCACAATCTCTGAAATTATTCTGCCAATGTACGGTCCAATCGTGAAATTCATGAAAATATTGTACCACAAAAATTTGAAAAATGTTCAGTTGAAATGGTGACTTGTGCCAACAGAGCTAATGTGCAAACGTATGCGTTGGTATAACATTGTCATTAGCAGTTCAAGTCTTTCAATTTACAAGTGTAGAGGGACACAAACAGTGACCACTTCTATCTCACCGCTCACAATAGCTAAGACAATGACATGAGTCTCATCAATAGCCCAGTGGAGCATAATCAATGAAGATTTAACACCAATCACTCTCCATCCACACACACACACACACACACACAGAGCTCACAATAATACATTAACAAGATCAACACTAATTACATTTTGAAACAATCCAATCAGCATTCCAAGAGGCTTTTGAAGCAAGAGAACAGGGAAAGATTCTCAGACCAAGGAGGAAAGGATACAAAGGAACCCCAGCATCCTGCATGCAAGGTTCTCTATCTTCACACACACAAATAAACAAATAATATTGGGCAGACAAACAACATACATCAGATAATTTTTGATTCCATTCCAAGATTGTTCAGCAATGCTCATTGAAGCATGCCAGCAGTGGTCACCACAGCCTAGCATATCTACATACAGCCTCAGTACAGTGTGGGGTCATTTAATGTGTGTGCAGTGTCTAAACTTGTGGTAGCAGAGGGGCTGGCCTTTGAGGCCTAGACCTCAGAGATAGAGAGTGGATGAACATCCAATAGGCATGCCTGGAGCCTCAGCTCAATAGAGAGCATAAGCAGCTGTGTTATCTGCGGTTTAAGATATACACACTCAGGTCTCTTTCTCTCATGGAGAATCACTCGACTGTGACCAGAGAGGGGAAGAGTGGCAGCCATCGGTCTAGCGAGAGGTTTGCAAATTTACCAGAGCTATGAGCTATCAGCACTGTCACCCGATTTCTTGCCCATCGGCTAGCCTTATTGCATGCCTGTGTGTGAGTGAGTGAGGCACATCTGTGTGAATGTGAGTGTGTGATAGTGACACATTGCATCTAGGATGGTGTGTGTGTGTGTGTGTGTGTGTGTGTGTACACATTCAATAGTGTGTTGGGTATTTTGGGTATGTAAAATCACACCAGTGAGGGAATAATAATATGTTCAAATTCATACACATGTGTGTGCACTGTTGAGAGAAGAGGCTGCTCCTCTCCACTACAGAGCTCTGCAAGTGGTTCTCAATGGCTTAGCACCCACAGCACACACACAGAGTACTTACTGAACAGCCTCTTGAGAGCCACAAACTTCTACATTATGCAAAAAGTCAAGATTACTACTATTTTGAGCACCCTGATCTGACCAATGCTCCTCAGAGCTCAACCAAGCACTGGGTTAGCAACCACCCACATGTATGTGCCATGGCTGTGAGGGGAGGGGCGATGAGTGTGCCCAGTGACATGAGGGCTCCACTGAAGTGGCCAGCATACACTGACCAGCCTATTGTTCTACGTAGCAATGATACACGCACTCACTCACAGGTGCTTTGGTGGTTGGGAATTTTTTTTTCTTTTTCTTTTCTTTTTTTGCGCAATGCTAAGCTGTGACTCTGTATGTACTAGCTGTTGGTGGCTGCATTTCAAACTAATGCTTGTCTTTCTTGCATTGACCAGCGGAAGAGATAGAGAGTTATGAGAACAAAAAAACTATGAAGATTCTGTATAAAGATTAGGTAGTACACTTTGCACTTAATCTATAGCAATTTGACTACCAAGCACATCAGATACTCTGCCATTGTATTTGTGCACTCATAAGAAGCAAAGCACACACACACATCATAGTAGACCTTTATCAAGACTTAGCAATGAGAGACTCAAAAGATAAGATATTACTACAAAATTGCACTGGACCAAGAAAGGCACACAAAAAGATAAAATCTTACCTTGCTGTTATACAATTATATCAAGTAGAAAAACTGCTAGAGCATGCATAGCAACAAGAGGCATCTTTTTAAATGGAATCACTCAAGTGCCCAGGACATAGAGATAAGAGAGCTTTGAAAACTACTCACTTGTGTCTCTAAGCCCAGCTGCTTGAGTGAGTGCTATGGCCTGAGATCAACCAGAGTCTCATCCAAAGGACTTACAGTGATAAATAGTGCTACATGCATGCATTCCCAACCACACACACACACACCATGTCTTGATTGAAGCATGCACCTCCAACACTTTTATCTGATAATGTCCAATAATGCTTTGCTTGTGGTCATATTTAAAAGGACTAATCATTTATCCAGTATATACCATCAGCAAGTTTTGGGAGAACAATCTTACCACAGGAATCTGAGCCAATTGGCAAATGATAGATAGCCAGTTCACCATAGCATGCAATGATGATAGCAAACAGCATCATTCAGGTGAGGTTATTACACATTGAATGGGACAAAAGATCGGGGCATAATTCGTGGCACAATAGGGAACTGGGCAAGGCTACTTGGAGGGGCCTCCTGAAAACAGCAACCAAATACTACAAACACTGGCTGGCTAAAATGGCACAGCATCTGACACACCAATTCAGCTATCGGGACACCATCAGGCATGAGACAGACAGACAGACATTGGTCAATGATGGTGATGGTATGTCAGAGTTTAAAGACTAGCCTGGCCTTGTGGAGGTAAACATCAAAAGAAGTGAAAATGCTACTTATTTGACCACAAGCTGAATAGAAGTATCATAATTCTGTCTCTCTCCACGTGCACAGGCGCACACACACACACAGAGCCATCCATTTCCTTTCGGAAACATTCTCTTGCAGAGGCAGTCGTCGTGACATGCATGGAAGCAGAGACCAAACAANTGCCATGGCTGTGAGGGGAGGGGCGATGAGTGTGCCCAGTGACATGAGGGCTCCACTGAAGTGGCCAGCATACACTGACCAGCCTATTGTTCTACGTAGCAATGATACACGCACTCACTCACAGGTGCTTTGGTGGTTGGGAATTTTTTTTTCTTTTTCTTTTCTTTTTTTGCGCAATGCTAAGCTGTGACTCTGTATGTACTAGCTGTTGGTGGCTGCATTTCAAACTAATGCTTGTCTTTCTTGCATTGACCAGCGGAAGAGATAGAGAGTTATGAGAACAAAAAAACTATGAAGATTCTGTATAAAGATTAGGTAGTACACTTTGCACTTAATCTATAGCAATTTGACTACCAAGCACATCAGATACTCTGCCATTGTATTTGTGCACTCATAAGAAGCAAAGCACACACACACATCATAGTAGACCTTTATCAAGACTTAGCAATGAGAGACTCAAAAGATAAGATATTACTACAAAATTGCACTGGACCAAGAAAGGCACACAAAAAGATAAAATCTTACCTTGCTGTTATACAATTATATCAAGTAGAAAAACTGCTAGAGCATGCATAGCAACAAGAGGCATCTTTTTAAATGGAATCACTCAAGTGCCCAGGACATAGAGATAAGAGAGCTTTGAAAACTACTCACTTGTGTCTCTAAGCCCAGCTGCTTGAGTGAGTGCTATGGCCTGAGATCAACCAGAGTCTCATCCAAAGGACTTACAGTGATAAATAGTGCTACATGCATGCATTCCCAACCACACACACACACACCATGTCTTGATTGAAGCATGCACCTCCAACACTTTTATCTGATAATGTCCAATAATGCTTTGCTTGTGGTCATATTTAAAAGGACTAATCATTTATCCAGTATATACCATCAGCAAGTTTTGGGAGAACAATCTTACCACAGGAATCTGAGCCAATTGGCAAATGATAGATAGCCAGTTCACCATAGCATGCAATGATGATAGCAAACAGCATCATTCAGGTGAGGTTATTACACATTGAATGGGACAAAAGATCGGGGCATAATTCGTGGCACAATAGGGAACTGGGCAAGGCTACTTGGAGGGGCCTCCTGAAAACAGCAACCAAATACTACAAACACTGGCTGGCTAAAATGGCACAGCATCTGACACACCAATTCAGCTATCGGGACACCATCAGGCATGAGACAGACAGACAGACATTGGTCAATGATGGTGATGGTATGTCAGAGTTTAAAGACTAGCCTGGCCTTGTGGAGGTAAACATCAAAAGAAGTGAAAATGCTACTTATTTGACCACAAGCTGAATAGAAGTATCATAATTCTGTCTCTCTCCACGTGCACAGGCGCACACACACACACAGAGCCATCCATTTCCTTTCGGAAACATTCTCTTGCAGAGGCAGTCGTCGTGACATGCATGGAAGCAGAGACCAAACAATGATGATAACACAATGTGTATCCCCCCAGCTAACCCAGTTGGCACACCGCACTGCTAACACCAGGACTTATAAGCCATGATGTGGCACAACTAGGAAGGACTGTAAGTCACACACCGTTGGCAACGGGCGAGGGACACATATCTCCACATGTGAGGATGTACATGTATGTACATGTGAGGATGTACGTCCATTTTAGAGTCTGTTATTTGAGATGTGTTCATTACACTGTGGATACCACAAGTACACATACTGTAGTTACTACAAAGTAAAGTTTGTGTTCCATTAGAGTATACTTTGGCAGGCAATAAAAACAGCTTTCTTTTTAAAAATGGTATTGTAAGTGTTTGATGGTTCAACTTCCCCTACGAGTTAGGACACTCAATGACAGAACAATGACTCACGTGTGTGTGTTGCTTGCATCGCTGGATGATTTCATAATAGCTCTTCTTCCAAAGAAGCTCCTCGGCCTTACGAGAGAGAGAGCAGGACAAGAGAACAACTTGAGCACACTTCTCTCTCACCCTGGAGAGAGAGAGAGAGAGAGAGAGAGAGAGAGAGAGATAATCAAACTGAAAAACGGAGTCTGGAGAGTGGTTCTTACTTCTTCCTAAGAGCTTCCAATTCCTGTGAAAACAGGTCGACAGTGTGAGCGCACGTCTTGGTGGCTAGATCAAGTCTCTGACTATACTCCCACGCTCTCCTGAAAGAGAGAGAGAGGTACACAGCAATGTAGGTTACATATGGTGTGTGGTATGGGGGTAATACATGCAGCATGCAGTTAATTAACAGGGACAATGTAGAAGGACAAGATTAATACCACTGTGTACATGCAACGTCCATTACATACTTGGCACAACATAACATTACTACACATGTAGGACATTTACTTGAAGAGCTGCTTTCCCTTTGACTCTGTTGAGCCAAGCTCGGGGTGGATGGATTTGGGGAGGGCACTCATGATGTGACGTTCATTGACTGATCAGTGTGTGTGTGTGTAGGTGGAGGTAAAGTTTAATGCACTCGCAAACACTATAGCCTCATTCCTAGATTTCTCTCTCTCTCTCTCATTTATTTCATCCCCCTTCTTAGGCAGGTAATCTCTTAGAGGTCTGGAAATGTGGCACTACACACACACACATTGTAGTAAGTACTCTACCACTTCCTGTCCAGAGAAGCTAAGTCGGAAGCCAGTCAAAGCTAATTCGGGCATTCCGATTGTCTAGTAGTAGGACAACTGCCATTCTCTGCGGTAAACTGTTAATGAGATGCCAATGGCACAAAAACCCATCCCAGCAAAGTACACAGTGAGCCAATATAAAATGACTATTAGTCGAGCATTTTTGACAGTACACCGAGTTCCTTTCAGTGCTACAACTTCACCTTTACGTCCAGTAGTGGTTAGAGTGTGTGCGTTGTATCTTGGTTGCTCGGACTGTGGAGAAGAATGCGCCGCAAAGGAACGAAAATTGAGCGTCTCTTTGGTTATAAAAACTAGAGATATTTCGCTACACTTCAAAGAAACGACAGGAGAACATCCTCGACAGCTTCAAACCACCATCACTGTCAATTCAGAAGGATAAAAGACAGCCGATATAAAACAGCGAGAGAGAGNTTATTTCATTCATAGACTTAAAACTATAGACATGCATGTTGTCAAAGAATAGGACACAACAAAATTATAATAATGCATAATTATTATACAGCTTCTCAACAAAATAAATTTTGGTTAGTTGGTTGGTTCCTAGTGGATTTATCTTGGCTCTTTACTAGCCACAGAATCAGCTGATATGATAGCTGATCAGTTCCCAAACCTGTGGACCTTGGCTTGTGACTTTCTCCACCAGAAAACTGCCAAGGCTGACCACCACTGGAGTGGGGGCACACTCAGTTTCTAGTCTTCTTGCTCTCTTGAGGAAGTGATGTTATATGTACAGCCTCCTCTTGGTCGTTAGTTAGAGGATGTGTGTATGCATTATTATAATTTTGTTGTGTCCTATTCTTTGACAACATGCATGTCTATAGTTTTAAGTCTATGAATGAAATAACTATTAACTACCATAAAGATAACCACATCTAAACAATACAAAGATTTGATACATATATAGTATTTCCCAAAGGTGACTAAGAAATGAACATATACACTAGCAAAAATAACAATCCGTGATGGTTGGTAGTTAACACAATGATCAGCTTTACTTTCAGAATGTGAAAAACTATTGCAGCAATGTAAACAACCATGGCTGAAAGCAGTTCAGCTATAAAAGCCAAAACTTGCGAAATTTCAAATGGGCGTGTACCTTCTATTCTGAAGCCACACCCCTCTCCATTAGGTCTATAGTTGTTAACTACAGACTACTAACATTGAATGGAAGATAAGGAACACTAGAGATACAACACTAACTACATCTTGATTGTGGCAATAAGTTGGCAGACAAGTTTAGGCAGTGTCACACAAAGTATTAGGCAAGGGTCGTCAATACAGCTAACAAAAATTATGCCATAATGGGTCGCAATTTTTGATGTCAAAAAATCCTGTCAAATGATTTTGTGTGGCCTCCCACTTTAGTTTCTTACTATGTGTAGCAGTTAGCAGAAGAGGGAGGAGCTCATAGAACTATCATAAAATGGCATAAGAATCAACTTGGAGCACAGCTTGGAGCCCATGTGTTTATGAGAACATTTCCATTGACACCCATATTATCTGGTCATAAGCCATACCTAGTACCTCTAAGAATGTTATACTTTCTCTTTTAGTACACACCCAACCTTCCTTCAAGGCTTAGATAGATAGCCAGGCGTGATTTAGAATTTCACGTGCAAATACCTTTAATTTCTTCACTTTTTCACTCGATGGAGCGGGCTAGGGTGGTAGGTTCCTCAGATATCACAGTCAGGACCTCATACTTGCCTCACAGTGGTACATTCTCGGCTTTTTTTGGAAGGTCAGGCTTTGTCTCTTGACCGCTAATCTGCTGAGTCATCACTTTTGAGTTCACCTAGGCAATGACGTCATTTCATTTGGCGCGTACGCGCGTATGTAGACCCGCCAATGTCCGCGCATGTGCAGTGAAGAAGTCTGTCAAGCATGTTTCATCCAATTTCTGGCAAAATGCTCAAAGTATCAATTGTAAACTTATTGAGAAGGAACTACAGACCTATCAGTAGCTCTGTGTCTCAGATGAACTCGCTATGGTTGTGTCACACTGGCGTGCACGAGGACAAGCCGAGTAGATCCCTGGTAAGAGGACCAAGGAACTCTTTGGCTGGATTGATGCTTGTCAGAGGAGCTAAAGGTACACTTACTTTAGATGACAAATTAGTTTAGCGTGTATGCTTAGGAACAGAGAGCTCTGAATACAGTTATTTGAAGCCTTGTGAGGAATGTTTGTTTGACGACCATTTACCAATTTATTAATGATACTGTCTCCTCTTTTTTTTTCCTTTACTTATTAGGAAATGCTCCATCAAAAAAGACTTCTGTGAAGTCCCCACCCCCTCCCCCTCCCCCCAGTGCTCAGGATGACACTGTATGCAAAGGAGCCAACGTGTTCAAAGATGGCAGCGATCCTCCTATAGAGGAAGACTCTGAGTATCCCGATTGGCTGTGGGTGTTGGCAGAACCAAAGAAATCTTACCAGGAGTATCCTGTGGACAGTAAGGAATATTGGAGAAGATTACGAAAGCAAAAAGCACATGAGAGAAATATTATGATGAAACAAATGGGCAAAGTTTAAAAGAAATCAAAACATTATGCATTCACTCAGTAGCATAACAATACTGTGTATTTAATTGTTAAAAATAATTATTGTGCTGTTGCAAAGGGTAAACTTGAAAATTAATTTCACATGCGTGTACAGTAGATGTTTACAAAAGGATCAGAGCCATAACTGCAAATGCAGCTAGAGACATAAGTATAATTGTAGGATGGAAGCCAACTGCTCCATTCATCTCAGTTGTCATGGTAATGTCACTCTTTGAATCAGTTTGAGAATTATCTGTGACAATCGCTGTGCTTGCTTTGGTGGACAGTGTAGGCAATTGTATCTTAGTGGTCTGACCATCAGCAGTTGGCACAATAGTGGTCTGTCCATCAGTAGTTGGCACAATAGTGGTCTGACCATCAGTAGTTGGCACAATAGTGGTCTGACCATCAGTAGTTGGTGTATTAGTGGTCTGACCATCAGTAGTTGGCACAATAGTGGTCTGACCATCAGTAGTTGGCGCATTAGTGGTCTGACCATCAGTAGTTGGTACAATAGTGGTCTGACCACCAGTGGTTGGTACAATAGTGGTCTGACCACCAGTGGTTGGTACAATAGTGGTCTGACGACCAGTAGTTGGCGCATTAGTGGTCTGACTGTCAGTAATTGGCACAATAGTGGTCTGACCATCAGCAGTTGGTGCATTAGTGGTCTGTCCACCAGGGGTTGGTATACCTGTTGGCTGTTGAGCACAAGTAGCAATGTTACATTGGCTGATTCCTAACATGTCTTCTAAGAGGAGACCATTTTCAAATGTGAGAAATGATAAGATTCCATTGGTGTAGCGAGCACAGCATCCTAGCTGAAAGTGTGAGATACATGTAGCAAAAAATTGAAGCACATTATTCTGTTACTGTGTGTGTGTGTGTGTGTGTGTGTGTGTGTGCGTGCGTTCTTATAGTAGTACCTCATTCACAGCACTGCTGCAGCCATCATCACAGTTGGAGCCTCCTTGGCAAGCTGCAATGGCTGTCTGAACCAGAGTGTTGTTGGACTGTAGAAACTCTGGAACAACCTGTGCACACAATCTTCCACTGGCATCTCTTGAACAACCTGCAAGAGTTAATTACATGAACAAGGAGCCAATAGTTTCTGTGACATTAATAATTACTGGAAAATCAACAATTATTAAGTTATTGATGATAATATTAAATAATACTCAACTCGATTTTACCTCCAATAATGAGTTCACGAAATTCTGCACCACCACAAACTTCATACGCTTTCAGCAGTCTTGTAAAGCATTCCTCAGTGCATATAGTATCTGCAAAAGGAGCAGGATCACCAGGGATGATTGGCTTGCAGAGAAACAACTGGTTTTGCAAAAGAATGTCAGCAAAACACTCTGGATCGTGGTCACTGAGATCAAGCTGAGCATTTATTAGCACAACCAGACTTAGCAAGCCTAGGCAGGAGAACATTCTATAGCAATGCATCACTTCTTTAAATTTAGTTAATAAGAGCTGATTGTAGTTATAGCGTCTTGATCTTGAAATGGAAAAAATGGGCAGATATATTGTGCATCTTATAGTCGGTTATTTTGCGCATTCATGTGTATGTGTGTGTATACACATAGATAATATTATCTATGGTATACAATCATAATAATGTCAATAAGTATTAACTGAGTTTGCAATCATCAATAGCCCAGGAATCAAGGTATGTCCAGGTCAGGATGTCAACACAGAGGGGTGAATTAGCAGAGGAAGGAGAAGCATGTAGCCAGTCACCTCTGCTCTAAAGATGAAGGATTTCCTCCATTGATGAGTCACAACATGCCACTTATAGGCAACTTCCTTCTTAGCTTATTGCATGCACATTTATAATTACAATTACGTAACAATCGCTGAAATTTGTGTGACGACCATTACCCAATAATGATGCAGACTCACTTGAAGAGAGAGCTCAAGAAAGCAAGACTGTTTGAAATTCAGAGAGTAAGCAAACGAATTAAGGCCCTTGGAAGAAAAAGGTGTGCTAACAATAGTATCTGGTTGCACTCTCACCTCAAGAACAAAATCACTTAGTTTCTCAAAATTTCAGAGGCAATGAACTTCAAATTCAAAAGAACCAACGTAAAGTCAGCAGACTACAAGAAGAGCTGGAGCTTATCAAAGTAACTCAGTGTGTGTTTCCAATCATGTATGGGTTCATTTTTGATCCATATAGAAAGTCAATTTGACTGAACTGGTTGACTATCTCAACGACAGAACTGAAGGTGATGAACAATGGCAGGAGAGAAATGTGAGGGGATAAGATTAGCAAATTGTTTGTCAGGGTAGATTTTACAAAGATTATTTTTTTTGTGATGTTGCAGCCTCCAACAAGTCTCAATGAAAGAGCAAAATGGAGAATTCTTTCCTCCAAATCATTGCAAAGATTCATCAGGACGAATACAGTCAGGACAGCTGATGCTAGGACGAAAGATGCAGTTTGTAGGACAGGAAAGCAAGGTGACCAAGAAGAGATCTTGAAATCAAGAACTGTTCCATCGGATTCAAGCGATGCAGATGGCAATGATGCAATGACATCAGAAGATGAAGAAGATGACTCTCTTGAAGAGAGTGGAGCCTCTCAATCCGTCAAAGTGGCTCCCCAGAGAAGTATTGACTCCATATTTGTGAGCTCCTTGTCTGTCAGTGGCCAAGGAACAAAACTCACTTCTCAGACTAAGAGAAGCTCTTCAACAACTAAATCTAGCAAAGCCAGGCATAAAGTAAGTTGCAGTGGTGAACTGGATCGTTGACTACTGTTGAATGAATATTGTTTAACCAGTTTCTTTTTTTTTTTTTTTTTAAAAGTTGAAAAATCGTCTTGGTCAGAGAGCTAGAAGGAAGTGAGATACAGTCACTATTATTGTGTGTATCATTTTAGTCAATGGCACTCTCTTCTGTACATACAGATTGTGGCTCTCAAAATACGGTGGCCAAGCTACTCACTTGACCAAAGATAAAGGTATTCTACATTCACTCAAACAAACATACAGCCTCTCTCATTTACACATTGACATCCATTAATTAACCCAGGAACTAGCACAAAGAAGAAAACTCAAGTGATTCCAAGAACTTCATCATCAAAAGCATCACCATTGTCCACTGACACAGCAGCAGCAGCTGCAGCAACACTCCATCCATCTTGGCAAGCTAGTAGAATGAAGAAACAGCAAGAGAGGGGCATTGAACAGTTTCAAGGAAAGAAGACTATCTTTACAGACTCTGATTAAAACATGCATGCAGTTTAATATAGAGCTAGGGATGACATTAATTTTATATTCACGTGTCCGTCCGGGGGCCATCTTTGCGGGTCACGTTCGCGGTTGGGCGGGTCACGTTAAATGAACTTTGGGACAAGGACAATGAGGTGGTAGGACGAACAAAAAGAAAAATTGTATTGAAGGTCAGTCTTTCAAACTGTTAAAGTTATAGGAATCAGTCTTTTTTGGCGGCTGGCCTGTTGTAGGTCAGATACTAGGTCACATTTACTTTATAACTTTGTCCTGTCACGTTTCTACAGGGTCAGAGCTAGTTGTGTACATGTGATGGTAGAATCAATGCTAAAAGCCATGAGTGTACCTTATGAATGCACAAATACTGCCACTGAAACATCAACTCCAAGTGTGGTTGAGCTCATCTTAGATGGCAGCAATCCACAAACAGATATTGATACAAATACACCTGCCGTGTCAACTGGTGTTACGTCATGTAACACTCCACCCATTGTAGTCATGACAACAGACACGATTGATCACGAAAACGACACCACCACCTCCACCACAAATGGTGCCCTTCTTGAAAGTGATGGTGTACACAGTGAACAGCTGCAAGCTGACATCTCACGCTGGGAGATGTTCTACGATCAAATGTATGAATATCTCAAAACAAAAACACTACCAAAGAAAAATCCAACCGGAATCGCAAAGGCGGCTTCCAGCTACAACCTGGGCAGCGATAACAAGCTGTACTACTCCAAACCTTCCAAAGATGGCACTAGTGTATCAACCGTGCTCGTTGTGAGGGGTTATGACGAGAGGGTGAAGATTTGCAATGAGATCCACGTGATGACGGGCAGCGATAATTTCCACCACAGGAGAGATAAGATGCTGGAGCTGATTGGACAGCAGTACTTTTGGAAAGGCCAAAGGAAGGACATCTGCGAGTGTGTAGGTTCTTAGCAACCAATTGTCATTTGTATGTCATGTGACAGGATGGTACTGATATGTGTGTGTGTGGCTCTGTCCTTTTAGATTGCTTCGTGTGATATTTGTAGCCATGGTTATGGTTGTAGACGCAAGACAAAGCCTCCAGGACAAGCTCGTGACATTAGAATACCTGGAAAAATCAGGACTCCATCCTCATCTCCTCTAGGAACCCACAAATCAGTAGCTAGCAGCGTCCCTACAATGCAACGTGCACAGAAGAGATCTCCTAAATGTAGGCTACCTCAGATCAGCTTAGAAACTCTTAGCAAACGTTCCAAACTGTTGTCTGACAGTCCACTAGCAAGTAGCAGTAGTTCCACTTCAAAGAGGAGAGTCACTTCCACGGGCATCCAAAGTGGGCTGTTTGAACTGCACACCCCTTTGAAAGTGGGCAGCCAATCCCGACCACCAGAAGGGGCAGCTGGAGACACAAACCTTACCTCTTCTTCTTCTTCTTCTTTGGCAAACAGTTTCCAACAGATCTTCACCACCATCATTGAACCTGCTGTGACAAGTGGAGCAGCATCGCCAGAAAACAGTGCCGATGAAAATGACTTCTCTCAAGAGACATCAACAAATGACCAAGAAGATAAAGAAGTAGAAGAAGAGCGCTCGGTGTATGATCTTCTGTTTGGTTTAGACTCACAGCCATGTGATACCATACTCCCTTCAGTGGTAAGTGGACTGATATGTGTTGGTGGTGGCTTGGTAGGAGCACTTCTAATTAATGTTCACTCTGGTCAAACAGACATTTTGGGTTTGCTTGTATTCAATATGACTTGAAGAAACTAATACTTTACTGTGATATTGATATTATTCTCGTACAGATTCAAGCCATGCAGTCAGCACTCAAAGAAACAGTCAACCCTGTCACTCTTACCAAGTCATGTGAGTCTCACATGATCCAGGCCCTCTCACTACCCCCTGACGACTACACCATCATCATCGCCCCCTCCAGAGCTGCAGCTTACATCATCGCTGTCTCAGCAAGCATGCTCAAGATCGACCCGCTCAGCATAAACCGTCGCATCAACTCCAGACAAGGCCTACCACTGGCGGTCCTCCACGATGCCTGTTGCCATGGCAACCAGGATAGCGGACCCCTTAAGACGTGTACAGCATTGACGGGAGCCTACGACTGGGAGCTAGGGGACCTAGCCTCCCCAATGGACAGGAGGATGTTGAGTATGGCGATACGATCAAACCGCGTGGCAGCTGTGTGCTATCAGCCTTACTCGTACATGAAGCACTGTCAGCACATGTCACTGCAGGAGGTGTGCTCCTCGTGCCACACCCTCGTCAATGATGTCACCGTGATCGTGGACGGGAGCGGAATGAAAAGGGGATCGAGACGTGGGTTCGTGTTCACGATGATGGAGTTCTTTGCTCAAGGTGCCGACATTGTTCTCCTCCCTGACACGGAGATCCTTCAGGGACCTCCCTCGACGTGCGCCATGATTGGTAGGGTTTCCCTCCTGAAGCAGGTGTCGCAGAACATCTCTCTTCTGCAGTCGCAGATCGCCGTACCACTCACATGTGCATCACATGATCTAGTTGGAACTGTCGTAGCTTACAAGACGTTTGAACTGACATCATAGCTAGGTCAATCACAAGAATAATATATACCCAAATTGAGACACTAAACCATGCATGCAAAGAAGAGTTTTTTTCTTGTTTTTTTTGGTGATAAACAGCTACCACAGAACTTATAACACAATGAAATTTTATTTGTTTAGATTCTCTGTAAAAAAATTGCTTAATTCTCGTGTATTGACTTTTGACTGATACACACACACACATGTACAAAATTTTAACTGTACACGACAAACAGCTGCTAAGAGACACAAGACAATCATACATACACAGCTCTAACACACACACATACACACAGAGTACGTGTGTATGTACATAGTCACTAGTTCATGATATCACACGTACACAATCACACACACACATACATACATACATACAAATCACGGTAGTGGATGTCAGCTAGCAGCTGTTATCAAGAGATCAAGGACCTTGTCCCAATCTCCTTTGGCCTTGCTGTAGGAGTCGTGAATGGACTTCTCACTGAAGCCCATTCCTTTGAACTGATCCACTTTGTTCAGGTACTCCTTTGCCTGGAGAAGAAGTCAGATTTTTAGAACTATTTGGAACAGATTGCTTGCTTCTCTCTCTCTCTCTCTCTCTCTCTCTCTCTCTCTCTCTCTCTAACACACAAACTGTCAACACACCTTTTCACTGTCCTCTTTGCATGCTAAAAGTGCTGTCTCAGCAGAATCTCCATTGAAGCGTAGCTCTTCAAGATGGCCAACAAGAAACAGAAAATCAAGAACCTACAAATGCACAGCAAATGAGGTTTAATACAAGAACAAAAGTGTCAATTTATTCATCAAATTCTCCACACCCACCCACACGTACACACGTACACACACACACACACACCTTAGATCGATCTCCATCGTATCTAAGGACAGCTCTTGCCACTCGTGGCGAAGGAAAGCCCATTCCAGCAATGGAGTTCACCTCAGACTTCTGTTCACTGCTCAAACTCGACTATGAAAGCAGCACACAGTGGGCATTAAATAGAATCACATTCAACAGTGTGCATTATTTAGAAATATGACGGCTTACTTGTAGATCTGGTAGCTTATACTGCCTCGGTACCACTTGTGGTGGACTTTGACCTCTTTGCTGTTGAGATTGCTGATCGTAGGCTCGATAAGGTGGCGGGGGAGACGCTCGTTTAGTGGGCGGAGTCACTTGAGCCTTATAAGGAGGTGGGTGTGACTCAGACACACTGGTGGGTGTGGCTGTTGCACTGGCTGTGGGAATTGGCGGGAGGACAGGTACTCCTAGGCCAAGACGAGGGTGCAACTGGGGGCTCACGTTACTCGCAGATGTCGGTTTTGGTCCGAGGGGAGGTGGGCGTGGCTGTGACGACTGTCCATTGAATACTCTCTCGCCGGCAGAAAGTGGGCGTGTCTGTTGTGACGAAGGAAGGTGTGACCGAGGCTTGGGAACAGGACTGGATGATTGAGACGTAGGAACGCCCTGAGGCTGTTGGGAGGGAGTGGTTGATGTGGGATAGGGGGGAGGGACCTGAACAGACTGACAATTAGAGAAAGATATTCTGAAAACTCACACAAAAGTACAATTGGCATACACAATACAGGTAAACTGCATACCATAGATTGGAATATTATTGTGTAAAAATTTTCCGATATTCGATACCAAAATTTCCTCCTACAGTAAAATTAATATCCTTCAATTTTATACCTGAAGAGGTGAGTGTCGTACAGCTGGCACTGGAGGAGTTGGCAGCTGCTGTTCCACTGACACAGCAGGTGAACTGCCTATCTCAATGAGAGTCCCCACGCTGGGCCCCCCTCCCTCGGAGCTCGGAGCCACGGAGACAGCTGGAGGGAGAGTCGCAGCAACCGTTGGTGTTACTGTGGCGACGGCAAAAGGATTAGTGACAGTTGAACCAGCGGAAGGTGAGGAAGAAGGTGGTAGTGAGGAAGGGAGGGTGGGGTAGGAGGGGAGAGCGGAGGAGGTGTGAGTCGGGGTCTGACTAGCAAACGGGTTAGTGGACACAACAGGTGTTGGAGTCACTGAGAAGAACAGGTCTTGAGGAGGCTGATTCAGCTGTGCCATTACATCCATACTGGGAGCACTACCACTCCTCCCTGGCATCACGGTAGGAGCCACTGATGGTGGTGATGCTGGAGGAGGGGGGAGAGGTGCTGTTCGTGAAGAAGTGGGTTCTGAGAGTTTTCTTGCAGCTGGTTTTGGCGATGTATTTGGTTTGAGATTTGTTCTTGGTAGCGGAGTGGGTGTGGTTGATTGTTGTGTTGCTACGGTAACAATAGCTGCTGATTGAGGGGTAACCCCTGACGATGATTGGTTTGGTGGTGCCTCTTCCTGCTGTGGATGGTGGGCACTAATTGGAGATGAGTTACTAGTAGCAACGGACGCAGGTGGGCTAACAACAGTCGGCTGCAGTACACTCTGAAGTACCTCTAAGTCGTTAATGGCTTGCAAACTAGTTATCTCGAATGGGTCAAAATTATCATCTTCAAATTCTCTCAGGCTTAACTGTCCGAGAGATTTGATAGCACTACTTGCATCGGTGCTTTTGGCTTGAGTTCCAGCAGTTGCTCCACCATCACTGGCTAAACCAGTTTGACTAGTTTGTCCATTCGAATCAGAACTGGTTTGACTGGTATTACTGGTATTGTTTGTAACTGGAATAGGAGTGAGGATGGTATCGCTGGCCAGAAAGGGTAAAAGGGGAGCTGTTTGACGGTCTGTTGTCTCTGCTGCTGCAGCTTCTTCTTGCTGTTCTTTGAGCTTCCTTCTCTCCAGAGACGCCTCAGAGGCTATAGAGCGAGCTCTGGTTCTAGCCTGTTCCAAAACTTTATTCTCAACTGAGTAGTTATACTGTGGAACAGACAGCATTGGTGGATAAGAGATAATAATTATTAATATTATCTGCTCCTAAAACAGCAACCTTCGGTTGTTAGAAGCTGGGACTAGCACCATTGCGATCAGCTCAAAAAGATCTTTTAAATGATATGGTGTAATTTGAAAATTGAAAAAAGGTCATTTTTGTCAAAAAATCACACTTGATCAAAGGCTATAAAACATGGTTTTGACCATTTTAGTCAAAATTTAAAATCTACATATAAACCAAATCATTTAAAAGATCTCTTCAAGCTGATTGCAATGGTACCAATCCCAGCTCAATACGACCTTCCTAGACTGAGATGCACAGCCCAGAATGTATCCTAACCCCCCTTCCCCACCACACACACACACACACACACACACAC
>CAXIPT010000006.1:4676916-4702505 GCA_964030475.1 Tethya wilhelma | reverse complement strand
AAGAGAGAGAGAGAGAGAGAGAGAGAGAGAGAGAGAGAGAGAGAGAGAGAGAGAGAGAGAGAGAGAGGAAGGAAACATTTGTAATCTTCCATAAACAGATGCTTCATAAGACAGCTTCACACACAATGACAGCACAAATGATTGAAATTGAGACTATCACAACACTCTGTATGACATCATGAAAGTAATGACCAATTTCCCTCAGTGACCCCTACACAACTCCCCCTCAACAATCTACTGGTTGATAACACACATCACAATATGGGCTGAGGACTTAGAGGAGGAAAAAACAGGAAATCATTGTACCACACTCAGCAACTCTGATTGTTGGGTGGTCACCACTCAGCAAGGGATTCTCTAGTTATTAACAGAGGTTAACTAGTCACGAAAGTACAGCTGGCTGAGACATGAGAGAAGGGAGTTCTCGGAATTCACACTGTGAATATCATTATCATTTTTTGTTACTATAAAAGCCATCAAGACAACATCATTACAGTCAGTGAAAATAAACGGAGAATTTTCCAAGAGAAATTTTCACTATAAATTTTACAAGCTAACCAATGGAATCAAATGTTGCTAAAGTAGAGGTAAGGATGAACAATTTGAATACGCTACAGTTATACATAATGTGCCTCTTGTCCTGTCCTGCAGGTCACTCATCATGGCCGTCCTAAACACCTTCCAGCTACTGTCAAGTGCAAGTTCTTCTTTGTCCTGGTGTTAGTCATGATCCTGCTCTTCAGCCAAACAGCACTGATAGGCTTCAAATTTGTTCTCAAATACGAGCTACAATCATTTTGCGATTTGCAACCAAAACAAGCACCAGAGAACATGACAGAGATGTCACGAAGCAAGATGGCCAAGCTAAACAAGACAGAGACACTAATCCCAAATTCAGCTAACAAAATGCAACATAGGATGCAAGAGAAACAGCAGTACTTTCGTCTCTCTCACATCTTGCTCCTTCTCTGCAACATCCTCAGCTTGTTTGAATATGGCTACTTATTCTACGGAGGCTACCTCTTCCTAAGATCAGCTGCTCAATGGCCGTGTGCATTTCACGCAAGTCTTGTGAAACACACAAAGATGTTCATGCTGAAAAAGAAGGCGAAACTAATCATGGCAATTTCGTTCATGACCGTTCTTGTGCTGTCTTCCATCGGCCCACCTATCTTGGGTATAGTGGGCAACAGACTTAATAGAAAGAGCTGTAGTCCTGCTCTGACTAGAGGACTGATCTACGCCTATCATACACTCATATTCGTCACCAATATGATATCAACTGGTGTTCGTATTGTGATGGCATGCTTTGCTATCACATGTGGAGCAATATGGCTGGCTGTGCCTGAAGGGGATTTTGACGTGAAGCAAACAGACCTGAAGGTATCACTGGAGAGCAGTGAGGAACATGGCAACAAAGACTGGGAGAAAGCTGGAACAGAATACTACAGCTGTATCCAAGACTATGAAGCACGGTTGAAAAAAGTTCGATCCATTTACAAGATATTTCGGTCGTGGTTCATGATTCAGTGGATAAGATATCTGTTCCTCATCTTCATCAACCTGACATACCTCCTTAGGCCCTACCTGATGAACACCATGCGGATGGACAGTGAGAGACATGCAACTTACTTCTTCAACGACCTCCTCATGTTGATGTTCTCCTACATCTTTGCTCTCAAAATGAACTCCTACCTTCGGCGCTACATACGCAGGAAGCAAAGAGGTCTCAGTGAAAGTGCAAGGGATGTAGAAGCAGGAAGCAAGCTTTGGTACGCCATCACCGACAAGTTGCTACCGATCCAGAAACTTCCAAAGTCCGATTTCACACCCAATATTCCTGGAACGGGAATCAATATTTCTCTCGGCAGTCCTGGTTTTGTTCTTGGTACTGTTTTAACAGTGATGGGCACCGTCTTCACTCTCACTAACTTCTAATAAACTTCTGACAAAATATGGAACCCTTCTTTAAAAGACCAACTATCACACTTAAGGCACCAAAGGACTGAAACTACAAATAAATTATTGCTTACAACTCTGTTTTGATGTTTTCTCAACTAAAACCCTTGTTAAAATAATCACACACAGCAATGAGATTACATATTACATTTAATTTTGTTTGTATCAATAGCAGATGTTTGTTGTGCATAATAATAGCTATATAATATTTTGTGTTCACAAATAAACTCATTTAATAAGAACTGCGGTGATTGCATCATGGTCATAAGCATGTGACAATCAGATCTGACACTATGACATCAAAATGATGTCATTTGTGTTGGAAATGCGTAAACACAATGCCGGGTGACCGTATTTAAACATATGTTACATGATGTTAACACTACACTGATCCTTGTCTATGTCAGATCAACATGAGACCTGATTTCATATGCAAAAGAACATTAAACTCATTTTTAACAATATTTCAAGTTCAATGTGTTAATTTGACCTTAATATTCACCCTACAACCCAGAGCATACAATAATAGATTCATAAATGTTCATATATATTTCCCATACACCTATAGCTGTCAAAACTAAACGTACTTTGGCTCAAGTTTGCTATGGAAACTACACATAATTTGTACAGTCGTGCAAACTATGGCAATTACAGACAATTACTGACACACAGACGCAACTCACTCGGTCCAGATGCTTTAGAAACGGTTCCCTTTCTCTGAAACGCTGACATCTTTTCTTCACTGGCTACAGAACGTCTTGAAATCTTCACAAAAGTGAATGTGTGTGTATTTATTTCTGTCACTGTCACGTGAATCATGCGACAATCATGTGATGAAAGTGCTGACTCAACAAAAAAGTCAATTTGACGGTGACTGTGTCCAGAGCTCCTCTGTACTCCAGCTGTTGATGCCAGCGAATCGCCTAAAGTAAGTTGAACGGCTACAGTAGGTATTGTCCAAAGAGAGAGTGCGTGTAGGGCACGATCGTATGAGCACTGCTCGAGATAAATTTACAGTGTTTTAAATAGTAGTGTATGTACTGTACGTCAAAACAACATTAAGCTTATGTAGAGAGCTTGTACTTGGTTGTATGTCATGTCTAGCTGTGTAAATCACTGTCTGTGTATGTTCTCCAATGGGCTGGACGTGATGGGTAGTAAATAGTGGATTCTCAATAGTCAGATTGTGCTGCTGTTTGTTCAACTCCCGCACAACTATTTTGTGTATGTAGTGGAACTGTGGTATGTGTACGTCCTAATATGGAAGCACTAAATGTGATTATGTGTTTGAGTGCTGCAACTCTCTCTCTCTCTCTCACCCACCCACACCCACACACACACCCACAGCTCAGCTCCCAATGGATTCCATTCTCAGTGATTTCATAGCGCGCACCAATGCTGATCCTGCTCTAGCACACGACCTCCTTGACGCCACTGAGTGGAACATTGATGCTGCTGTGAGTGCATTCGAAGGTCTCAAGACCACACACACTCCTGAACAGCCCGACTTCCATTATGACCCAAGTGAGCCTAGAGAGAGAGAGATTGTACAGTGTACAGTGTATTTTGTGAATTTTGAAGGAGATTTTTAGACAAAAGATCACTTTATCCAACACTTCTTGTTGTTTTGAATCTTGATGTGTAATGAAAAGTACTATTATTATTATTAGACATGCACACACACACACACACACACACACACACACACACCAGAGGACTTTGAGAGTCTCAAGTCTCCTCCTGCGCTCTCAAGCATCTCTGAAGATGGCCATTACAATTTGGAAGACTCAGGTACCAATTGACCATGTAATGTCTGCTACTAACCAACTACTCATAATACTGTATGCAGTGAAAATCACCGTTTATTTTACAAACTCTGAAATCTTTAGCCATGAAGTAGCTGGTAAAGGGTCGTCAAAATTAAAAGTACTTTGTTCCTTCCTGTATTTAATCTAGTTGTGAGTACTGCGTCTATGGATGCTAACGAGGCTCAGAGGAGACAGCTGGCCAAGAGACAGAGAGAGAAGAGAGGGAGAGGGTTGTCGCTGGTCGCTGGGGAGATAGTGGACAAGTTCAACAAGGTGGCCATCTCTAAGCAGAAGGTCCAAGCCAAAGAACAGGTACAAATATTGGTTGATACACAGTGCTGCAATATAACCTCAATGATGTATCCCATTTATTGTGGTAACAGTTGGACCTTTTTGGGCTGCCATGGTCATGATTGGTACAATAGATCGATATTTAGTATTTGTTTGTGACGACCACTTACCATAAAATGCAAGAAATTAAAAATAATGCTTGGGTGTTGGCTTTGCCTAATGCACACACACACACACACACACACACATGTACATAAGTCAGCATATTCACGATTCCATGAGTCTGTGAGAGCATATGTTCACCTTGGCAGTATCCCAACACACCATATGTTGTTTGATGATAGTTCAACAATGTACAAGTACATTATATTGATGTGTTTACCGTTAAAACCCACACAATGGTGTATACCCTGTACATACAACAATAATTGAATGCACATAGACAGTGTGTGTGTTTTATACCTGCAATCTACGTCATTGCAGCAAACTATTTTCCAATTTTAAAGCAGCTAGGTGCTATATATAGTTTTGGAGATTTGAGCTCTAAATATACCGACTGTTCATTCCAACTTTACTCCTCACATCCACATAGGTTACGATTGATGACAAGTTCTTCCAACACTCTTTCGTCTATCCCGACCTTTCTGCCGAGAGCGAGGACCTGCAGGAGTACATTGCTAGCGACCTCCTTGAAATATCCCACAAGAGGGCTCTAGAGAGCTGTGGTGAGTGGGAGGGTGGGCTCTAATTAGAATGAGCTGCTCTGTACCATACAGCTGTGGTTGTGTTGATAAGTGTTAAAGAGAAAATTATTGAGATATTGTGCACCAACTGTTGCAGTTCCAGTGCTAATTGCATCACCATATAACCACAGACACCAGTCGAGGTCAGCGACACCTTTGTTATTTCCCCAACAACACACAAGCAAGTCTTTGAGCAAACCAAGGACATCGCAGTAGCGATGTTTGCTTGTGGTGCTAGCTAGCTGACATGACCTGCACCATGCCTTGAGCGGCCAGCTACCATGCAGGTGGGGGTGTAGCCATGGGTCTACACTATGTGGGCAGGTGCTGTGGTCACAGCTGCTGTTTTGGTGGGAGGAGCTGAGATGGTTATCTAATCAGAGCATAGTGTGTGTAGATTGGGAATTTTTTCTTTGCTCTCTGACTCTCACAGTATCATTCCACTCACACACATTATAGAGAGCATCTTGTCAGCCTATTAACCTGCTACACACACACAGATAGACACTTGAGCCTTGTAGCCACTTGTCTGGGTAAGCTGAGTCACTTCTTGCATGTTTCCTTGTTTCAGCCTCACTGATGTGCTTTGCATGTGTGCTCCTCCTTTGCAGTATATAATAGAGTTGATGTTTTGCAACATCCTTTGTTGAAGAGACATGTGCTATATTGTAACCTGAAAGTGTTTTCATAGCTGCTAAAGTTTGCTGTGCCACTAATCATACACTTGACACCAATTTGAGTTTTGCTGTATGTTTTTACTTAATGCAATATGTAAGCTTGCAAGAAAGTTCCAGTTTTTTTTGTGATGTGTTTGTGTGTATGTGTAACTTATCTAATAGGAATTTATGTTCTAGTATGTTTGAGAAATAGTTAATTGCAAAAACTTGAAAATTGGCACTGTCTACACCACACAAATCAACTTCAGAGCATTTCTGAAACACTTTCAGTGTATTTGAGAATTTCCAACTAATGTGTTATCCTCTGGCTTGCTAGCTAGGAGAGGGGTGTATCTGGGTGTCTTGGCGGTGTAGACACTGTGTCAACTGAAGAGACCGCTATGAAAACGTTACTAAGACAGAGATAACAAAAGCCATACAAAACACACACAATAGGTAAACTGTAATCTTTTGTGTGTGTAAGTTGTAAATTGATGACACAAAGAGAGAAGCCAGCCCTACCCTCCTTCTGTAGTGTGTGAGTGTGAGAGTGGTGTGTGCAGGTAGCCCTACCCACCTAAGAGATAAGAGGAGTTCTCTGTTCTTTTTGTTGTATTGCAGCTGTGTTGAAAATTATTATGGCAGACAAAAGCTGTATGTGTGTGTCAGAGTGTATGTGTGTGAGTGTGTGTGTATGTGTAGTGAGTAGCTGAGTGTTTTGTATACAACTGAAACATTATCCTGTTACACTATCTCTATCTCTGTGTGAGAGCAGGCTTTTGACTTTCACAGTCAATTCATTCCATCTCTATATCCATTGCACTGCCCCACCCAAACTGAACTCAACTAGTAGCCTATAGCTAGCTATACAGCTTGCTACTTGCAAGAGCTATGCACTATTACAGCTATGCCCATTGTTTAGGCACGTCATATGAGTCTTTTATAGGTAGTTGGTGTTATTAATGAGTACATTGGCTCATGTTCAATGCTTTTAGCTGACAATAATGGTAACTTGACTACACCAATCTACCTTAAACTGTCAAGGAATGTGTAGTTTGATAGCAACTACAAAACACAGTGCCAGACTATACATACATACACTCTCAATAAAAATAATTATACACACACTGTACGGCATAATATCGTCACACACACACACACTGGGGTTCACCGTATGCAGTGGGGGTGTGTTATTCCTGGCCTGATTGTACTATGGTGTGTGAGTGCCGGTCATGGACTAATTACTCTGGCATGCCACTTTAGTGTGTGTGTGAGTGAGTGTGTGTGTGTGCCATAGCAATACAAGCTTACAATCTATGGAGGGAGACTAGGTCAGTAGGAGGTGTCCAGATATATCTATCTAGGCCATTAGCTGCTAATTTTCTGGCTGTGTTGCTGGCTGTTTGCCTATGGGAGTACCTGGTGTTCATCTTTGTAGCCCCTGTATCATTGCATTAGTAGCCTGTTGGCAGAACATTGCCTGCTATTGTGTGCGAGTGTGTGTGGGTATCCTTTGAGTGTTAAACACATTGAGCTTATGTAATCCTGGCTCAAGAATTACAGAATGATGCAGCTATGAAACTCATGCAAATTTCTTTCTCAGAATACACAGCTTCTCTTATTTTCTTTCTCTCTGTTATGATTATTTTTATAATCAAAGCTTTTTTTATGGAACTTCTTTTTTTTAGAATTTAAAGAAAACAACCTACAAATAATGCTGAGCTAGTTCATATCTTTCAACTGTGCCCCACCCAAACTTCACTTCTGTGTGTGTGTGTTTGTGAGTGTGTGCAGTGCATGAGCAGCCATGCCCATTGTGTAGTACCAGGTGGCACACAGGCGCATAATTACATTTTCCTAACCACCCTTGGCTTCCCATGGCTCTTTTCATTGGTCCAGTCTGACCATTGAACACGCCACTGGCATCAACCACACTCATATGGGTTGATTCAACTGCTCCCATCAATGGCTGTGTGTACTATACACTGGGTGCAGGGGTAGAAAGTATGGTTTCTTGAAATGTTAGTGTGGTGTTGTGGCTTCAAGTCCAAAGTTTATATATAGTCAAATGTATGTATGTATTTATGTGTGTACCAAAATGGGTAAAATACAGTTCCACATTCCACATGTATGTAATTCTCTGTAGCATTTGATAACCTAAATTTAGGAGAAAACTCATAGAAATGAAATAGATTTCAATTTGTCTAAAAATAGCAGACTCTAGTGCTATAGTTCTCTCTCTTTCTGTCTGTTAGCTGATAACTGTCACATCTCAAGGTGGGTGGGTACCTACATGCCAAGTATGTGTGCTCTGTGATAATCCCAGTGCATTAAGTATACAGTTATCTTAGCCACCAGCTATCTCCATCTGTGTGAGATCCACCTCCTTCCCTGGACACTCCATTCCCAGCAATATTGTACTCCACTGGTATAAATATATAGCAGTAATGTTGACTGTAATTTGATGCCGCTTACTCCATTTCATGGAAGATTATGCTCCTGGAATTTCAACCATTTTCATTACACCTGCTAGGCCCTCTCTGTCTCCCAGCAGCCCCACCCATGCTCTTGTGTGTGTGTGTGTGTGTGTGTGTGTGAAACATGCACTTCTCTATGTACATCCTCAATGGTATGTGTGTAGCCTACTTGTACATATGATGTGATTGTGTGGTGTGACAGTGGAACAAACAATCTTACATTATTCTCCTGTATAGTTTGTAGTCAAGCAATTGTGTGTGTGTGTGTGTGTTGCGTGCCAGTATGCTGCTATATGTGCATATGTATTGCATTCTGGTGTCTATGAATAGTCAGGTATTTGTGGACAAGGAGTTGTGGGTTTGGCACTGAGAGTCGTTCGATGAATGGTGGATGGTAGGCGGGCTGGGCTGGATAGGATGAGAGCACTTCATTTGTCATTTTTGACCTTAGTTGGTCATAAGCTACACACCAGATGACTTGCTATTTGTTGTATGCTTGCATGTGTGTGTGTGTGTGTGTGTGTGTATGTGCGTGACATTGTATGTGTGTGTGTGTGTGATGTCGTATGTGTGTGTGTGCTAATAATAATTATATTAGCTCATTTTTAAGGCTAGAGGTGTGTCCCTCTGTCGTTATGCTCGTTGCTATGTGGGCTGGGTGTAACTTGATTTGCATGTCTCTCTCTAGACTAGATATTATTTAGAGTATGGGTACACATCCACTAACTGAATCCACATAAAGAACAAATGTGTGTGTGTGTGTGTGTGTGTGTGTGTATGTCAATTGGATGAAGTGAAACTGACCCCAGACTCTTGATCCTGATGTGATTTCAACTCCCTTGAGTGAAACACACCAACAGTGTCTCCATTGTGTGTGTGTGTGTACATATCCTGTTCTTTTTATTCAATGCTCTTATCACACATCTCAGCAATGAGTCATGCTTTGTGTGTGTTGATCTGATATCTCTCTCTCTCTCTCTCTCTCTCTCTCTCTCTCTCTCTCTCTCTCTCTCTCTCTCTCTCTCTCTCTCTCTCTCTCTCTAGCTACAGCTAGTACATATTGCTACACTTCCTTGTTGCCCCGCCCTCATACATGGGAAGTTATTGATCAAAGATAGTTCTCAGCTTATACTCACACACACACACACACACACACACACACACACACACACACACACACACACACACTGCTGTGTACGTTACTCAATTCACTCGTACTCATTGTGGTCTGCCACTGGATGGTTTCACTAGTTGTGTTTCAACTCCAATAAACAATACTCCCTACTATCAGTTTCCAAGGAAGCTGAGAAATAAATAAATAAAAAATCAAAAAAGGATTGCTATGCTCTAGAGGTGGGGCTGCTGCTGCTATTAGACTGGTGTTATTTAGGACACTGGAATGTTTTGATATGGGAGACCAAAATTATTATGGCACATTTCATTGTATGTTGTGTGTGGCTGTGTGAGCAGTCACCCCATTGAAGTGTGTGTACAGTGTTAGATGGCTTGTAATATCCTTGGTCCTCTGCCAAAGTGTGCTGATCTAATTCCCTAGAGACAGTGGATCTGTTTCCTTTGTTGAGCACTTGTAGGTAATGGTCTGAGCAGCCCCACCTCCAGCTGTGCTAGCTGCACACACACACACACACACACACACACACACACATAAACATGTACTTCACTTAATGATAAAATGTGTCTGTGTGTGTACATGCTCTTTTACTCAAGCATGCAATAACATGCCCACACTCTTAAACTTATGATTATTAAACACGTTGCACCACTAACACACATTACAATCACAGGTCGTCTTAATTGGTGGACAACGACAGGGAAGCTCCCTCGTCTCGAGCCCCTCTCGACCTCTGGCGATGGGAACTGCCTCCTTCATGCCGCCTCCCTCTACATGTGGGGCTTCCACGACAGAGAGCTCATCCTGAGGACAGCTCTTCATCGTCTCCTCACGTCGGGCATAGAGAGAGACGCCATTCGCAGGAGATGGCAGTACCAGACCCAACTGAGGAACAACGAGGCCGGGGGACTGAGGTTCTCTGAAGAGGAGTGGGAGTTTGAATGGGGAGAGATTGTTCGTATCGCTACCAATAAGCCTCGTCGCCAGCCTGTGACAGCATCGCTGAAGCGCTACAGTTCTTTGAGACTGAGTTACGAGAGTTTGGAAGAGGTGCATGTGTTTGCATTGGCACACGTGATCCGCAGAGCCATCATTATCATCTCTAACAACATGTTGAAGGATTACAGCGGGCAGGACTTGGCTCCCATCTACTTCGGTGGCATCTATCTCCCTCTTGAAGTCAACCCCACCGCCTGTTACAAATCACCGCTCGTTCTGGCATACGATTCGGCTCACTTTTCTCCACTCGTGGCACGAGAAGATGTCCAACAAGAGAGTAAATCACAACAGCAGTACCAGAGTAGGGTGAAGTACGCTCGTGGTAACTCGCGTAAAGAAACCGTCATGCCTCTCGTCACACCCGATGGCTCGCTACTTCCTGTGCAGTTTATTTTCGACCCAAAAAAGAAAAATGTGAAAGAAAAGTGGTCCAAGATGGAGTACCCAATTGGGGAATTCCCCGATGACATCATTCGTCTAATAGAGAGCTACATGGACCTCAGATGGATCCAGCTGAAGGTGCCAACCATAGAGCAGCAACGACAGGCAACTGACGAAGACTACGATCATCTCTTTCCCGTTCAAGTGCCCAAGGTCAGGTTCCCAGCTGCATGCATCACTCAAGAGGCTCAGCCGATCTACCAGAAGGAGCTGGTGGACAAGTACCTTCAGAACATACGCAAACAGTACGAACAGGAGAAGGAGAACCGCCTCCGTAGAGAGGAGGAGAAAAAGAAGAAACTAGAGAACATGCCCGTACCTTGCGAAGGTGAGGGGTGTGATCTGTTTGGAAGAGCAGCTACAAACAACCTCTGCTCAATGTGCTACCAAAAACAGCTCTCAAAGCAATCGAGTGCTAGTCCCGAACATCTAGGAAACGTCGCTGCACCTAAGAGTGTCCCAGAGGGTGCCAATCCCCGCCCACCCCCTCCCTATCGCCCTCCGATGTATCAGCGCCATCCCTCGCCTGATCCTGTGGACCAACACAGGGAGCTGCCATACCAAGGTCTACCTTCTGTGAGCCCACAATCAAGCATTCAGTCTTCGGCATTTCAAACTTTTCCCAAAACCACTTCGAAAGGAACTCAGAATTCAAGCCACGCTATTGTGAGTCCAAAGCACACAACTACTTCTGCACCACCTCCAGCAGTACCTCCAAGAGCTGCACAATCATCACACACTGCTAATAATACCTCATCTCTGCCAAAAATGTCCTCAAAATCTCAGTCTTCACCCCACCCAAAGGCTCCTCCACCTTACCCTGGTAGACAGGTGAACTCAAGTGGTCTAATGGCTTCCAACTATAAGAAACAGAACACCAGTAGTCCCAGCAGTGGCAGATACACTAGAGATAGCATTCAACCGATAAACATTAGCAGTGGAGACAGGAAAATGACTTGTAGGACTCAAGGCTGCCAGTTTTTTGGGAGTGCAGAGAGAGAGGGTATGTGCTCAAAGTGCTTTGCAGAGTCCCAACAAATTGTCTAGGATTGAAAATTTTATGTGTATAACAATTACAATGGTGTAGTGCAATGTTACAGTGCTGTAGATAATGTGTTTTTTATTGTACATGAAATGTGCCACACCCTAATTCTAAATAATGCTCACCTCTATCATGTGTACATACATACACATACACATCAATGTCACAATTTATTGTTTTTTAACATGTTGAAGTGAACATTTTCTCAAGTATATAATGCTTTATAATTTTTTGTGTACATAGCAAATGCAGCATGGACATATATAACAATGTAACAATTATTAACTGAGATACAAAACCGTTACAAATGTACATTTCAACATACAATACACATGAGCATAACATTTAAAAAAAGAAAGAAAAAAAAAGACCTNATAGACCTCCGAAGTATCAGCGCCATCCCTCACCCGATCCTGTGGACCAACACAGGGAGCTGCCATACCAAGGTCTACCCTCTGTGAGCCCACAATCAAGCATTCAGTCTTCGGCATTTCAAACTTTTCCCAAAACCACTTCGAAAGGAACTCAGAATTCAAGCCACGCCATTGTGAGTCCAAAGCACACAACTACTTCTGCACCACCTCCAGCAATACCTCCAAGAGCTGCACAATCATCACACACTGCTAATAATACCTCATCTCTGCCCAAAATGTCCTCAAAATCTCAGTCTTCATCCCACCCAAAGGCACCTCCACCCTACCCTGGTAGACAGATGAACTCAAGTGGTCTAATGCCCTCCAACTATAAGAAACAGAACACCAGTAGTCCCAGCAGTGGCAGATACACTAGAGATAGCATTCAACCCATAAACATTAGCAGTGGAGACAGGAAAATGACTTGTAGGACTCAAGGCTGCCAGTTTTTTGGGAGTGCAGAGAGAGAGGGTATGTGCTCAAAGTGCTTTGCAGAGTCCCAACAAATTGTCTAGGATTGAAAATTTTATTTGTATAATAATTACAATGGTGTAGTGCAATGTTACAGTGCTGTAGATAATGTGTTTTTTATTGTACATGAAATGTGCCACACCCTAATTCTAAATAATGCTCACCTCTATCATGTGTACATACACATACATCAATGTCACAATTTATTGTTTTTTAACATGTTGAAGTGAACATTTTCTCAAGTATATAATGCTTTATAATTTTGTGTACATAGCAAATGCATCATCCATGGACATATATAACAATGTAACAATTATTAACTGAGATACAAAATCGTTACAAATTTACATTACAACATACAATACACATGAGCATAACATTTAAAAAAGAAAGAAAAAAAAAGACCTATAATAAAATATCTCCAAAACAAGCAATGTGCAGCATTTAGCCACAGCACAAGTTTCAAGAACTCAATCAAAAAAGCAAAAAAACAAAAGAACTTTTAAGTACATAAACTGTTCACGACAATTACGTATACATAAACATTTACACGCACAAACAATTTAAGTTCGCAGCTGTCAACAGTACAGGGTCAAAATTCTTCACTGATTATCGTTACAGAATCATCAAACAGACACAAAGATAGATAATCACAGGTAGTTTTGAGGAGTAAATGTTTTCCATTGATAAGTGTAAGTGTATTCGTGTACTTACATGAATTTCGACTGGCAATACATGAATACTTGAATGTGGTTTGAAGCTTTCGGGGAACACAAAATGAATAAGATATAAGCTGGTCATGAATCAGCAAGGGGATGAATATTGTATTACAGAAAATGAATCTGAGTGTTGATTAGTATTCACTACCATAATTATGTGTTAACATATGATTCGGTTAAATGAATTTCTGTACAAAAAAAACTTACACACACACACAGACACAAAAAAACACGATCAAGTTTTCTTTGGGTAGGGAAAATGTGTTAGAAAAAACTTTCAAAAAAGTGCACAAACCTTTTTCCTTTAAGCTTGTGTATTGGGAGTAGTAAGCACTATCATAGCAGTAGTGGTAGTACCAGGCTCACTCCTTGGAAGGAGGGTACCAATGGGAGTAGTGGCAGAGATACTCTTGGCCACAGTGATGGGAACAATTGATGCTTGTACAGGGAGCTGGGAAGATAGTGCTACTGCTGTGGTGGTTGCTGGGAGGCTAGGTGGATCGGCATCCATTGGTTCATCAGTAGTGAGAGTTGGCTCCTGTCCAGCACCAGTGGGGGTGGGCGTATCTGGTGACTCTGACTTTGGAATGACTTTGGTATGCATCGTTTGTTGTTGTTGTTGGATGAGTGCGATCTGTGTGTCCCATCCTTTGATGGAGCCGGGGGTGATGGGAGTGAGGGGTGTGATGGGCGTGACAGGTGTGAGCGGAGAGGTGACGGAATTCCCACTCTCCCTTCGGCTGGGGTAAGCAGCAGCAGCCGCTGCAGCTCGAGCTTTTCCTTTCAGAGCGAGCGGGTCTCGACCTTTAGCTTGATTCACAGCATGACGTTTCACGTGCTTGCTGAGATGATCGCTACGCATGAAGCGTTTGTCGCAGACAGGACAGGCAAATCGCTTCTCTCCGGTGTGGGTACGGAAGTGACGTGCCAACTCGTCAGAACGAGCAAATCTCTTTCCACAGCCTTCCCAGCTGCAAGGATAGGGACGTTCTCCAGTATGAGTCCTGATGTGAGCTTTCAAATGAGAACTCTTGCCATATGCTTTGCCGCATGCTTCCCAAGGACAGATATGCGTACGTTTCTTGGGCTTTCCTGACCCTCCAGTTGGTGTGGTCTGTGGAGAAAGACTCTCAGTGCCTGAAATTGAGCTCACGGAACTCGTGAAGGAGCTGTGAGATTGAGAAAGACTCTGCGATTCGGCTTCAGTTGGCGAAGACGGAGAAGGGGGGCTGGGCTGAATCGCATCGGAGCTGGAAGTGGCATTCGTGGCAGCATTCAGTAAAGATTCGATATTCATGAACGCTAGGTCTGGATTTTGCTGCACGGCACCAATTGCTGTCGCCGTCTTCTCCGTCTTGATCTGCAACTGTTCGTTTTGTTGCTGTTGGTCATTTTGCGCGGTGAGTTGGTTCGCCGAAAACAGCAGTTCTTGTGGCTTGGTAGTCGTGATGGGAGTAGAAGTGAGAGAAGCAGGCGGTGTTGGTTCGGATGGAGTCACAAAACGCTCGGGATTCACGGCCAAACACGTCCTAGCCAAAGTCTCTTGGCTCAAATTAGCCAGTACCTTGGCAACGAGAAATAGAGCTGTTGAGTTGTTGTTCTGGATAGCAGGAGCAGTCGTGTTCGCCTCTTCGCCAGGCAGTTTGGGCTTTTGAGTTGAAACTGGAGTGGCAGTTGTTGTGGTAGTAGTATCCACATTAATTGTTGGGAGTGTGTCCGCTGTCAAGAAGGCGGTGTGGCTCGATTGAGACTGAGGAGAGAAAGGGGGAGTTGGCCCGCTTTGAATGATGCCTTCCGTAGCCATTCGTTTCTCGCCTTTCTTGAGTTGAACTGTATCGGACTTGAATGGGAGTTGAATCTTTTTCAAGTTTCTGACAAAAACGAGTTGATTTCGAAGGTCTGTAGTAAGAGAAAACCGAACGTTCGATTCACACCTCCAAGGGCCACAGCCTTCTTTTGCAACAGTGGGAGGGTGTGTGTTGCATGCGCTAATGCAACAAAACTAGACAGGAAGTTGTGGCTTTATTACTTCCCGTTACGCAAGAAAATGTAAATGGGCGGGGCTCATTAGCAATCGCACTGACCACGTGTTTGAGATTGTGCGCATGCGCAAACTTTTTCTCCAAATTGGGTAAAGATCAGCTTTGTAAAAATCTCAAACATGATCTTCCTGTGATCTCACAGGTATGGCCTACGGAGAGATAAGAAATATTCTCAAACGGATCGATCTTTCAACAAATCATCCGTATACTCTGTATACATTGAGCAGAAATACCGCTTTTGCATATCGCGCACAGTCTATAGTCAGAGCATTGATATGTAGTTACGACGACCATTTCCCAACAACTAAATCACTAGTGTCAAAGCTGAATATATCGAATGTCAATATTTTATGTGCAATAATAGTTACAACACTTGTTTCTCATGACTTAAACACACGCACACACACACACACACACACACACACACACACACACACACACACACACGTACACACGTACACACACACACACACGTACACATGTACACACACATGTATAGTACATCAACTGAAATTCCACAAAAATAATAATACAAGTAAAAGAGAAAGCCAAAATGATTTCATTTTCTGAGACCGGACGGCAAAATTCGGTAAAGTAAAACAGTTCTGTCAAAAACAGCATTACCAGTCAAGACTCAGTCATAAACTTGCACGCAGTATACCTGCACACGAGAAATAGAATCAGAAATAGAATCAGAGGTGAACAAATCAAACATATCAAGAAAACTGCTGAGAGAGAATGAGAATCACTTGGCATTAGCTAGTGCTAGATTCCTAGGGAATTCTTTCTCCCTCTATTTGATGTAATTGCATTAAGTATACAAACTATAACCTACTTACTGCACACACACACACACACACACACACATACAGTCAACTCACCTAATACAAACTATACACAAACACACACCACACAATGCAGCACATCCTCAGGTTCTGGACCCTCCTCTTATCCTCACGACTCCACTCTCCTCATCCTCCTCCTCCTCTTGCTCGGGAATAGAAGCAGTCTGACACTTTGTAGCGTTGCTATTGACAACCTCGTTATTGTGATTAGTCATAACGACCAGGAATTCACTCTTAGTAGGGGGAGCCGGTCCTTCGCCCGCCACTAATCTTGCGAGTGTGTCCTCATGCTCCGAGAGGTCGATGTGGATCGAGTGGGGTCTCGGTTGAGGGGGAGAGGAGCGGGGGGAGTGCCGAGGGATCATCCCGTTAGTGTTTCCCTGGTGGTGATCCTCGCTGCGCTCGTCTTCAAGGTCACGGATGGTCTCCTTCAACGACTCAACTTCGTTTCGGAGCTTTAGAATTTCCTCGTCCTTCGCCTCTGATGCTTCCTGAAACACAAAACAAAAATGATAACAAATAAATTTAGTTGATAGTTATGTAAGAATTTTTACCACTAAAAATTAGCAATGACTTAGTTCTTGAGCAACAGTGAACACAAATGTTTCACTGAACACTAACTCAAACAGTAAAAAATCAGTTTCATTCATCCAACTCACCATCGTCTCCTCCAGGGCCTCCTTCAGTCCGGCCACGCACTCGATGTAACGTTGCTCGAGGATACGAAACCCCTCTCCTCCATCCCCAGTGGCGGTCCCACTGTCCGCCTTCTTCTCTCTCTCCTTGTCCTTCTCTTTGCTACGAAACGTCGAACTCCTGTCCAACTTCCCTCGCCTTCTCTCGCTCTTTGTCTTCTTCTGGGCGGACGGGGGAGGAATGGGGGGCGAGATCACATGTTCCCCGGACTGGGCAGCAAAGGTTGCACTCTTGTTAGTGTTCTCATCATCATCATTTGTGAAGTAAGCCGTCTTGGGCCGCGGTGCTCCAATCTGTTGGATGGTCTGAGATCTGTTGCGATTCTTTGGACTCTCTCGAGTGATGGGGTTCTTTGTGAGGTTAGCAACGGCCGCCGCTCCTTGGTGTCTCTGGGCAGAGCCAGTGTCGCTAGTGAGGGTAGAGCTCTGTGATGAAATGCTGAGGAGACGAGCAGCTAGTTCAAGGCTCTCTTTGGCTCGCTGTATCCTTCTTGAGCTGTGATTGGTCAGGGAGAAGAGAGATTGCAAGATGAAAGAGCAAGTCTGAAGTGAAAGCTGATTGAAATGGATTCTTTTCACATTTCTTTCAGAGCTATTTCTACGTAGCCTCGTTCCCAGGCTCCTTCCCCGCGTATATATATTCTGGGAACGAGGCTAATTTTTATGCTCTTTCACTGAATAGATTTAGCTGATTGAAATCATTCTTTTCAAATTTCTTTTGAAGCTAGCTATTATGGAACGCCATATGTGATAAAAATAAAGTTTTCAGTTATTGTGATTTGCGATTGAACATTTCCGATTTCCGATTGATAATTTCTGATTTTTGATTATTGATTTCTGATTTTTGATTTTTGATTTCTGATATCTGATATCTGATTGTCGATNTGACACTTTGTAGCGTTGCTATTGACAACCTCGTTATTGTGATTAGTCATAACGACCAGGAATTCACTCTTAGTAGGGGGAGCCGGTCCTTCGCCCGCCACTAATCTTGCGAGTGTGTCCTCATGCTCCGAGAGGTCGATGTGGATCGAGTGGGGTCTCGGTTGAGGGGGAGAGGAGCGGGGGGAGTGCCGAGGGATCATCCCGTTAGTGTTTCCCTGGTGGTGATCCTCGCTGCGCTCGTCTTCAAGGTCACGGATGGTCTCCTTCAACGACTCAACTTCGTTTCGGAGCTTTAGAATTTCCTCGTCCTTCGCCTCTGATGCTTCCTGAAACACAAAACAAAAATGATAACAAATAAATTTAGTTGATAGTTATGTAAGAATTTTTACCACTAAAAATTAGCAATGACTTAGTTCTTGAGCAACAGTGAACACAAATGTTTCACTGAACACTAACTCAAACAGTAAAAAATCAGTTTCATTCATCCAACTCACCATCGTCTCCTCCAGGGCCTCCTTCAGTCCGGCCACGCACTCGATGTAACGTTGCTCGAGGATACGAAACCCCTCTCCTCCATCCCCAGTGGCGGTCCCACTGTCCGCCTTCTTCTCTCTCTCCTTGTCCTTCTCTTTGCTACGAAACGTCGAACTCCTGTCCAACTTCCCTCGCCTTCTCTCGCTCTTTGTCTTCTTCTGGGCGGACGGGGGAGGAATGGGGGGCGAGATCACATGTTCCCCGGACTGGGCAGCAAAGGTTGCACTCTTGTTAGTGTTCTCATCATCATCATTTGTGAAGTAAGCCGTCTTGGGCCGCGGTGCTCCAATCTGTTGGATGGTCTGAGATCTGTTGCGATTCTTTGGACTCTCTCGAGTGATGGGGTTCTTTGAGAGGTTAGCAACGGCAGCCGCTCCTTGGTGTCTCTGGGCGGAGCCAGTGTCGCCAGTGAGGGTAGAGCTCTGTGATGAAATGCTGAGAAGACGAGCAGCTAGTTCAAGGCTCTCTTTGGCTCGCTGTATCCTTCTTGAGCTGTGATTGGTCAGGGGGAAAAGAGATTGCAAGATGAAAGAGCAAGTCTGAAGTGAAAGCTGATTGAAATGATTCTTTTTAAATTTCTTTCAGAGCTATTTCTACGCAGCCTTGTTCCCAGGCTCCTTCCCCGCTTATATATAACCTTGGGAACAAGGCTAATTTTTATGCTCTTTCACTGAATAGATTTAGCTGATTGAAATCATTCTTTTCAAATTTCTTTTGAAGCTAGCTATTATGGAACGCCGCCATATGCGACAAAAATAAAGTTTTCAGTTATTGTGATTTGCGATTGAACATTTCCGATTTCCGATTGATAATTTCTGATTTCTGATTTTTGATTTTTGATTTTGATTTTTGATTTCTAATATCTGATATCTGATTGTCGATTTTTGATTTCTGATTTCTGATTTTGATTGTCGATTTTGACAATCAGAAATCAAAAATCTACAATAAAAAAATCAAAAATCAAATCAAAAATCAGAAATCAAAAATCAAAAATCAAAGATCAAAAATCAAAAATCGACACTAAAAATCGACAATCAAAAATTCAAAATCGGCAAGAAAAATCAAAATCAGAAATCAAAATCGACAATCAAAATCAAAAATCAGAAATCAAAAATCGACAATCAGATATCAGATTTCAGAAATCAAAAATCGACAATCAGATATCAGATATCAGAAATCAAAAATCAAAAATCAAAAGTCAGACATCAGAAATCAAAAATCGACAATCAGATATCAGATATCAGAAATCAAAAATCAAAAATCAAAAATCAGAAATCAGAAATCAATAATTAAAAATCAGAAATTATCAATCGGAAATCGGAAATGTTCAATCGCAAATCACAATAACTGAAAACTTTATTTTTGTCGCATATGGCGTTCCATAAGCTATTTCTATGCTCTTTCAATAAACTGATTTATCATCTTTAGAAACAAACAAACAAACAAACAAACAAACAAACAAACAAACAAACAACAAGTGATAGTGATATAGTGATGACCAACTCACTTTGGACTGCTGGAGTAGGTTGATCGGAAGGAGGGTTGTCTGGAGGTCATGATGGCCGTTGCCTCCTCCTGGTCGCTGTCCCCTTCCTTTCCCTCAGAACGTCTTTCCTCGTCACCAGACAAGACCTTCTCCTCACCAAAGAACTCTACACACACACATCAAGTGGTATTCATAATTACCAGGCAAGAACTTTAATTTAAATCTTTTGATAGCACAAAATTATTTTATCTTATACTGATTGTACAATCGCATGGGTTATTTCATTTCGTACTATGGACATCAAAATCGATAATAACCAGGCAAGAACTTACATGTATGTTAATTTTACAATTGAAACACAAATATTTTTTTTGATTTTACATATAATGCTGACGTGACTTACCACACTTTAGTCCTTTCTGTCTGCACTCTTCAATGGCAGTGTTCAATGTACTCTCCCACCTGAGGGGGCGGAGCAATCGACACGATTATTATAATTACTATTACAAAGATGCTTTAATTTATACGAAGCATCGTACTAATCAACACTGACCATATCTCAGTCTAGGAAGGTCGTACGAAGTTGGGACTTGCACCATTGTAATCAGCTCAAAGAGAGATATAAAATGCTATAAGATAGTGTGCTTTATATAGAATTTGAAAATGACAAATCATACAGTTCATGGTATTTGGTGAAATTTGAGTAAAACCAAATCTAGTATTAAACCAAATCATTTAAAAGATCTCTTTGAGCTGATCACAGTGGTGCTAGTCCCATTGTCATAGGGCCTTCCTAGACTGAAACATTCTTGGTCTTGTTTCAGAATCTTTGCATGACTTACTCTTTAGCTTCTTTCTTTGTGAGGAACTCCAACCTGAACATCTCAGGCTGGTTGCCCTGCTCCAAGAGGAGGAGCTGTACCCCAGCCTTCACAGCTGCGTTGAGACGGACGTGAAGATCATACAGTCTGATAACAGGAGGCTGCACATACCCAGTGTGTGTGTGTGTGTGTGTGTGTGTGTGTGTGTGTGAGTGTGTAATAATTCTATTATACTGAGACTCAAAAGAGGTTAAATATAAGTGGAGTGTATACATTTCACTAGCTTCATTCCCAGTCGCTAACGACTTTACCTCGAGAAAGACAGTATATATGTAGTATAGAGAAACCACGTAAGCTGTCCCTACTGTCTATCTCAATAAATGTCATGGCAGTAAGTTTGTGTGTATAACTAGCTCACCTTGAGATCTTGGAGTGTTGCTAAGTGGTACTTCTGGTCTCTCTCTGTCAACAGCACAAGGAGGTCAGTCACCAGCACCACTTGGACATCTGGAGGGAAGACAATGAGAAGCAGAAACACCAAATACAGTAATTACTTCTTTCAAACAAAAGGCTTGAAATTACTTATTAGTTGACAGATTTTCAATCAAAAATCAGCTGTTTTCTGAACACATATAGCAACTAGATTTGATGCACTTCAACTGAATATCTGCAAGTAAATCTTGTGTGTTTCTGAAAGTTTTTTATACCACAGCATCACATGACAATGGGGGAAGTTTTTTCTGGCGATTGCGTCTACTCCAAAACAGTCATTCTTTTCATGTACATTGTTTGTTCAACGCTAATGGGTGTTTGTGCTACTACAGAGATAAGAGTACATTCAATGGAGGAAGGGATTGACTGTAAAAGGCAGTGGAGTAGACGGGGGCATTTCACTATCAATAACATGGGAAATGTACATTAGTGTGTTTACTCAAATGTATCTGGGAAAACAGTCATATATGTACATTTGGACATGCACTCACGCACACACACACACACACACACACACACACACACACAAACGTACAGAGCTGTTTTCCGTGATGCGTCCACATTGCCTCTCCACGTTTCCTCAACTTTCTATCCTGAGCTGCCAGATTCAAGCACTTGAGGTCCTTCCTATTTTTTGTTGACCTAGGCAGCGTCACCTCCAGCCTGTTCTGGATGTAAACTGCTGCCATCCTATTCTTGTGGTCCTCAACACTCTGGTCGATGTTGGACATGAGCGTCTGGAGCTGTCCAAGGCTCTTGTGGACCCGTTCGGCGTGGTTTAGCTTCAGAGCTTCAGTCTTCTTCGCCAAACGTTGAATCAAAGTGAGGAGCTTTGAGAGACGCTGGCTCACACGGGTGTAGTAGTCTGGGAGGGTCAATCGCTGGCATTCTTTCAGGCTGTGCAAGTCTTTCATGTGCTTGGCGAACGGTTTCTTCTTCATGTGCTCTCGGTAGATCTCGGTGGCTGCTAGCTGGTGGCGACAGAACGAACCAAATGCTTCGTACATCCTCTCCTGACTCTCACCCGAGAACTGATCAAGGAGAACGTCACTGAAATCGTCAATCATTATCCCGTTCTTCTTGGCCTCCAGTTTCTTTATGAATCCATCGCTGATGGCGATGAGGCTGTCTAACTCTGGGAACATCTGCAACAGTGAACTCTCTGAAACGTGCTTGATGAGATTCTGACGGAAGATGAGTTTCAAGACGTGCAAAGCTCTAAAGTGGTGTTTCTCTGTCTGTAAAAGCTCGTGGAGAATGGCCTGTCTCTCTCTCTCTGCCTTGTTCAGCTTCTTGTACAACCTCCGATCAATGGTCTTGTCCCAGGAGGGCTCGTCCTGTATGGCCAGCTCGGGATAGCTCATTGAAATGGTTCGGGCGAGTTGCTCGGCTTCTTGAGTTGGCTCTTCGTTCTCCGATTCCCCGCTGATCATGGCCACCCCCTGAGCAGACGAGGTCGTTAACTGTGGAGAGGTGGAGGAGGTGATGTGGTCGCCAGGGACCATGGGACTGGTACTTCTTGCCGATCTCTCCTCTACGGGACTCAGGGGATGTTGCTCGGCCTTTCTCGACGGTGACACTAAAGCATCGTCAGAATTGTATCGGGACATTCTCTTATCATGGTACTTGGAGTTGATCTGTGTGCTTGAGGATCGGGCATGACCGCCGGTGGCCGCCCCACCTTGTAGCTTACTGATTCCAACCTGCATGCTAGCCGACCGGTGTACAGTGATGGCATGAGGTGGAGGGCAGGCCAACTGCTGCTGCTGTTGCTGCTGTTGTGCTAGTTCTGTGTTGTATTCGTCCGGCGAGTAAAACTTGAAGGTATCCTCTTCGATCTTGGGTCTTGTTCGAGCCGATTTGGGTCGAAGTGGTTTTGCAATGGCCTGATGGGGTTGCAAGGCCACAACAGGGTCTTGGATCTGCTCCACCTCGTTGCTCTTGTTTTGAACCTTCTGGAGTTTCTTGTTTGGCCTCGACCTGCGGAAGAACTCTCCACGAACGAGTCTCTTGACCTTGCTCTCTTTCTCTCGCGATGTTTCCTTCACCTCCTCCTCTTCACGCAGCTCTTCCAAGATGTCCCCGTGCATGAAGGCAGGCTCGGGACTGGACTGTGTTCTGCCGATGAATGTGGACCCTTCATCCACACTCATGGCTTGTTTCTTCAGAGCCTTGCGATTGGGAGAAAATGGCAGTTTTACGATGGAAGCTTCGGAAGCACTGCTCCTCAGTTCGTCCTCTTCCACACGTGTCTCATCAGTTGGTACCGGACTAGTAACGGTCTCACACTCCTTGGCGGGGGAGCTAGGTAGAACGGGGCTTGGACTGTTGGAGAGGCGACTTCTATCCGCCAGTTGGTTACTCGATCCGGGTGGGCTCTTGTAGAGGTGAGAGAGGAGGGGAGAAGGGGGGTGGTTGCCGGACAAATCCGTCAACTGTTGCTGCTTGCGGACAGCTAGTGGCGAGCCTGGGATGTAGTCCAGACTGGACGAAGACTGCCTACCTTCGGCACACACCGAGGTGTTGAGGGGACTGCGGGGATTTGACAGAGATCGATTTCTTTCGGTCTCTTCTCCATAGACGACAGAATCAGAGACGCTGGAGGCACTTCTTGCCAGGTTGGTGCTGGCACTTTCGTCGGTTCCCTTTGAGCTGAGGGCACTGGCCACACGAGAGGGGATGTGATCACCAACGGTCGTATCACTGTCGTCAGAGGACTGGCTCACTGTAGGAACCTCGGCTACGTTTATCAAATCACGAAGTTTTTGCATAGTTGGCACAACATCTTCTTTCTTTAGTCCTCCCTTTCGTTTGGTGGTGGGTGAGTCTTTTTCCGTCCCCTTTCTCTGGAGAAGAGGTGATCGTAGGAACTTCTTTTTTGTGGATGATTTTGGTGAGTTTGTTGCGACAGAGACAGACACACTTGAAGAGTGGCTCTGATCCAAGCTGCTCTCCAGGCTCACATCAATATCAGACGGTGTCAGTACATCGTGGTCAGAGGCAAACACAGAATCACCACTTGTCTTATTCTCGGCGGGCACTGTCAGGTGGAGTGGCTGGTCTTTTGCCACAGATTCCCCCTTGCTACGTACCGCAGTACCGCCTGCCTCTGGAGCGGGCTCATTGGGCATGCTCAGTGCTGCCGAGGTGCTGTGGATGCGTCTGTGAGGGCGGGAGCGTTGGATGGTGCTGGGGGGAGAGGGGGACTGCTCGTCATCCGTCTCCTCGTCGATCGTGACAGAAAAATCGGCCGAGTAGCGATTTGTGACGGGGACAGTCTTGAGGAGACGCCTCTTTGCAGCATTTCTGAGAGCCACTTCTGTTGACGAGGGTTGAAAGGTAGGGGTCACCCCGTCAATCGCCTCGTTAGTACGATCCTCTTCCTGTTCGAGTGACGTCGTCGACTGATTCGATATTTGATATTCCAGAGAGATCTGCGAAACGGACTCTTTAGCAGACAGGAAATCCCCGTCGTCCTCATTGCTAGACTCCTCCTCCGACTCGTGCCGACTGCTAGTCTCGTTGGTCCTCATGCTGCTGGCCCGCGACCGATCCTCCCTCTCCCCTCCCTTGAGGTGGTGCCCATTGTCGTGACTCTGGGCGTGGCCTTCCACAATATCGGCCATGGGGATAAAAGTGTTCCAATTGTGGTCAGAAGTCGTGGACAGGGTCTCAGCACTCTCGCACGTGTCGATGAACTCCACAGCAAGTTTCCTCGCAGCCTCGGCATCTGACGCACTCAGGCTCCTTCGGTGGGACTTGAGTCGACTGTGAGTGGGCGTGGAGGAGGACAGTCTCTTCTCTCGCTCAACAACAGGGGGATCGTTCACTTCACCCCTGTCATTATTAGCATCGGCAGTGTTTTGTTGGCTTGTAGTCAAATCGGGGGTTGTCATTTGAGAGCTCTTACTCTCTCCGCTGGCTTCTCTCTTGGTTATCTCACATTCTGTGGAGGATTGAGGGCTGGAGAGGATTATAAAACCATCTTCTGCGCTGGTCGTGCTCAAATCATTGTGGTTAGTATCAGTCTCGGTCTGATCGTCTGACACAGGTGATGCTGATACGATCTGCCTCAGAGATCGGTGCTCCATCAGCGAATCTTCCACAGGTATGAAGCCATGATGGATAAAGTCCCGATGGTGCTCTGAAAGAGGGCCTGTTACGTTCGAAGCTAAAATAAGATCGGGGGCAGATGTTGAAATGGTCTGCACGTTGAGAGCTGGTTCAGGAGTTGGTACTGAATCGAGAGTACTTAAAGATCGCTGTTCCTGTTCATCCTCTACCCTTGTACTCTCCCGTTCCCCCGTCTTCTCCTTCCTCTTCTGACTGCTCCCCCCGTCCAAGACCTCCAGGGAGGCTGTGAGAGAGTGGGTGGTCTTCTGGCCGAGAGGAAAAGCCTCGGGGGACACTTTCTTGACATCTTCGCTGGCTGTTCTTTGAAGAGGAAGGCTGGAGTTGTGGCGACTTTGATCACTGTGAGAGTCATCCATGCTGAGTAGCTCCTCTGTGGAGCTGGTTGTCATCGGGTCGGAGTATTCCGTGGTGATGACCTGAGGCACAATGGGAGGGCCTTGGGAATCTGTACGAGTGTGTATGTGTGTATGTGTGTGTGTGTGTGTGTGTGTGTGTGTGTGTGTG
>CAXIPT010000006.1:4661244-4673032 GCA_964030475.1 Tethya wilhelma | reverse complement strand
AGAGAGAGAGAGAGAGAGAGAGAGAGAGAGAGAGAGAGAGAGAAGCAGAACACTGATTTAAATGCAACTTAAAAAACCCTCTGAAATAGTTACTGCCCGACATAATGCTATACATGGCATACATTCAGCACACATGCAAATTAAATCAAAAATGAAGGGAGCTACCAATCCAATTACCCCTCCAATAATCATGGCACCTTCACATTCTCCATAGGACACACACACTGAATGATAGTAGCACATTTTTAGAGTTATTAACGACATTATCTAAAAGGAAATTTATTCGTTTCACAATCTCTCTTTACTTCCATACAGGGATGACACTTGATCTAGAGCAAGGCATGCATACACACACACACACACAAACACACACACACACACACTCACACACACAGGCACACATTCACACACACAGACAAGATATCGGCACTAAAATTTTAATCAATTCGCATTGCGTGATGTCTGGGATTAAAGGATAAATCCATATTTATCATTTGCGAGTAGTTAGTCGGACAGCCAGGTTGGTGTGTCTAGAATGTGTGTTGAGAGTAAAGACTCTTGGCCACTGAAATTAAAAATTCAATTTTCCATATGAAGCAATTTTGAACTCTGAAAGAATGTACTGTTTTGTGTTGATCAAACTATTAAAGGTAATGGACTCAAAGTACACACACACACACACACACACGCACGCACGCACACACACACACACACACACACACACACACACACACACACGCGCGCGCGCGCACATACACGCACACGCACACACACACACACACACACACACACATACACACACACACACACACACACACAGAGTTATACAATGGTGCACATGCATGCAATAAATCAGAGGTCACGATTCGATCCAGACCACCCTCAGTTTAGCTAGCAGACAAGGAAAAGGGAATTCCATGCATTCTTTAGCACCAAATCTCCAAGAATGTGCCAGCGATCACAGTCAGCATTCCACAGTGTGTGTACAGAGTATTAGAGGCATTGAGTTATGCAAACTTGGGCCTTTTAAGGAGCCATTGTCTCAATGGGGTTCACACGGCGACTGAGACGAGCTAACACACACGCAATACTGAGATAATGGCATTCATGATCACCAGCTGTGTGCATAAGGACTAAACAATGGGTTAGAACAGAGCTCTCTCTTTCTCCCTCTAAAGCACAAAAGAGCTCTGAAGGTGTAGCCAGCTAGCAAGGGGAGCCTAAGGGACTGCTTCTCCTAAGATGAAAAGAAGTGAGATAAAGCAAATGAAACAGAAAATGACAGCCATGCTAAGTGCACCGGTACAAGCATGTATAGAGAAAGAACTTGAACGATGCATTGAGACTGAAAGAACAGATGGAGGTGCTGAGCCAGGGGACTCTCGGGCTAGGAGATGAAAAGATGTGAGATAAAGAAAACAAAACAGAAGGTAGCCAGTCCATTCAGCTGCACGCACACACAGGAACGAAGAACTTTTAAGTCCTGTTTAGATACCAGAGTAACTTGACTGGGAATTTTTCATAAATGATGGAGACTTGTACATCACCAACAGAGATAGCCATGGAGAACTGACTATAGGCTAGCTGAAACCTCTCTTGATAATCCTGTCTGGAGACAAGAGCCTCTCACAGCCCCTAGCAACGTCATGCTACAGCGCAAGAGCAAGTAACCTTAGCTTCTCCACGCTCTAATAGGTTTAATTCCCTTTTAATAGAGTACTGATTGTCGACAATTAGTCCAAGTCACTTTGTACCTCTCAATCAATCTTCTCTCTCTACGTGGTTCCAGACTGCGTTGCTAAGTTCCAGTGTTGCTACGCACAGTAACCACAGGCTTCTAAGCTTACACATAACGTATTCTACAGAATCATATAAAACTAGCAACACTGATGGGTTCGTACTTTGTAGTACCACTGATGATGTTAGGAAATTAAGTCCTAGTTTCAAATGTTTTTAAAAATGTCTTGGGAGATTAGACCTTATTAGTGATCTACTGACTAGCTGTAACTTTATTACGTTGCTGGCAATTTAATCTCGGTGCGTCTTTGTGTCTGGCTCTGTGTGTGAGTCTTGCTGCTAATGTCTTAGCTACAGTTGCTGGAGGCTTACAGGGGCAGTCTGGCCATCATCGCAGTTTAGAGTGCTACAATAATTTGACATGTCTCTCTCTCTCTCTCTCTCTGTGTGTGTGGGTGTTTGTGGCGGCCATTTGGCTGGCCCATATCTACATCACATGTTGTCATTTCCTCCTAGTGTTGTCAAAAATGGCTGACAATAACTTTGTGCAATCTTTATGCGTAATGACCCATCTATACAAGTTGTCCTTTTATCAGTGAAAATCTGTTAATATGTGGGAAACATAAAATGACACTGCAGGCAGTAACAGGACTTACAAGAGAAATGCAATTAATGTTTAACGAGAACCAATTAGGAAAGTTTTTCTCTACGAAACATTCCCACTAATACCACATAATGGGAAATTTTCGTTTGATATTTTCGTATATTTTCTAAAACTTCCCACTAGTCTATAATTATGGCATTAGTATACAATTAAGAGTTATCTATAAAGAATTAAGGGTAAAAAACCCCTTAATTTCACCAGCTTCCATTACAGTACTATGGACTGGCAGACATAACTTTGTGCAGTCTTTATGTGTAATGAAATGACCCATCTATAGAAGTTGTCTTTTTATTAGTGAAAATCTGTTACTTTGTGGGAAACACAAAATGGCACTGCAGGCAGGAAACAGGACTTACAAAAGTTAAGAAATGCAATAACGTTTAACGAGAACCAATAAAGGCTTTTTTTCTATGAAACTTTCTCCCACTGTTTGGTATTTTCGTATATTTTGTAAAACTTCCTACTAGTCTATAATTATGGTATTAATATACAATTAAGAATTATCTAAGGGTAAAAAACCCCCTTAATTTCACCAACCTCTGTTACACCACAATGAACCATGCCATCAACGTACCTGGTACTACTGCATAGAGTGACGTGGGGCTGTGTCTACCGGTGGACACCTCATGACGTTCCTTAGTACCTCGGAAGCCAACGAACACAGGCTCTTGAGGGACAGTGCTTGGGAAGTTCAATAAAATTCTCTCACCACCCTGTAAGACGACAAGTGTGAGGGTGTGTGAGCAAGTGATGGTGTGTGTACAAGTGAAGCTAGCCAAACATAAATATAGGTCATAAAACAACAGAGGGGTGACAACCACTACCACAAACACACACGTATACAAACACTACCATCACACACACACACACACACACACACACACACACACACACACACACACACAAGCTCATCCTACCTCCTCTACTACCAAAATAAAACAGATAGACACACACACACAAAGGAAGAAAATGTTAGCAAACAGAGAGAAGAAAGTTCCTGGAAAAAGTGTTTGAAAACAGGTGGAAACACTCCATTTGTTTGTATTTCTCTCCCTCACAAAAGCTTCAGTGTCAGCAAGAGCAGACTGAAACTAGTCTCTTGTGACTGGACTAAGAGGGACCATTATAGAACCTTATATAAAGAACAGACTGACCTACAGTCTGATATGAGGCATACAGTACAGTGTGCACACATATAGCAAGAAGCCATTGTTTCTCTCTCTCTCTGCCTAGCATGTAAAATGAGCCTAATTCGCTCTAACTAGCAACCATACGCCACCCATTAGCCATACACAACACTAGGGATACTACAGAGATATAGAGCCACAGTTGCATGGCTACACGCTACAGGATAGAGGGACAAATTGTGCCGATTAGGGCAAGAATGTTCGAGTGCCAGTACAGCCAACGTACACTGTGTGTGCTAACGACATGTGAGGTCACTTGTAAGGGTTTGGTGATCAGGTGAGATATAGGACTAGCGTTGCCTAGCAACAGTGACGATTACATCATACAAATATAGTGCAAAGTGCAAGAATAAAATTGAAATTCTATTAAGTGTGCAAAACAAGCTGTAGAAGTTGCATGCTACTAATTAAGTGGGTGTGGCTTTAATAACTAACCAACAGCTGTACAAAGAGTATGAAATACACTAACTGTTTATGATATCATATTACATCATCGCTAATCAGTGGCACAGCGAAGAGGGACGTGTGAAAGAATGTGAGAGTAGCTCAACAAAGGAGCTCAGTTTGTAAACTGTCACGAAACAAATACACACCAGGTCTGCCAAAAATGCACACGAACACTCTCTCTCACTCACTCACTCTCTCTCACACACACACACACACACACACACACACACACACACACACACACACACACACACACACACACACACACACAATTATGTGGCTACACTCAACATCGGCCAATCTAAGTACCCTGAGATCGCATCTAGAAATACTCCTGCCATTAATTAAGTGTAATGGTTAACACTAATTGGTCCTAATTGGCGGGACATCCCATCTACATGAAACAATTAATGTATACAGCAACCTGGGCCACGCCCACCACTGTCACAGCACATGTACATGCAATTATGATTACGTAAAACTTCAAGTGACGACTCGTGCAAAAATTAAGAGTAAAGTCTCGTCTCCATGGCTTTGTCTGTCTCTGTGAAAAATATCGACACCAACAGGTCTGAAGGAAGAGAGGCTGGTATGTAGGATCGGGCAAATGATGTAACCCATAGGAACAATAGAGACGGACTTCTGTTTGGTTTATCTATAATACACACTCTTGTTGTTTCTATTGGTTACGTCATTCATTAGACTATGAATACCAGGATATGACCCTTCTGATTACTAAGAGGAGGGGAGGGATTTGCTGAGAGAGAGAGAGAGAGAGAGAGAGTCTGGGAACGAGGCTTGGGACAGTGAGCGTGTGAATGAGTGTGAGAGGTGAGAGTATGCATGTACCTTGGTGGAACATTCATGTAGTGAGAGGGAGAGTTGGTTTTCTTCTTTATCTGGAGAGAGAGAGAGAGAGAGAGAGTAAAATACACTTTTGACAAAAAAAGTTTATATTGTCCTGAAAACATTTTATAGCACAAGAAGCACTTTTGTGAAGAGTTATTTAATTCAACACTTTGACTGTTATCTTAGAGAGAGAGAGAGAGAGAGAGAGAGAGAGAGAGAGAGAGAGAGAGAACCATTGTCATTATAAACACAAGTCATTAGCATGAGACGAGAAATGACAGTTACTACTGAGCAGCTACAGAGCAACTATTTTTCCTTGCAAACCACACAACACAACAGGCCTCCTACCACCCACCACCTCTGGTGGACTAAAATGGAGAGTCAAAACCTTTATCACCAAGCTGGATTGTGTACATGACCTGTGAGTTGACCACTTCCTGTCATTGATAGACAACTCAGGGACACACAGAGGGAATACAATGAACTTATAAGGGTAACAGTTCTGTACAAAGGGGTTATACTTCCATATAAGGTAAGGAATACAACAATATAGAGCTGCCAATGGGAGTTTTAGCAAGAGAAGTGATATATATATATATATATGGTGTGTATGTGTGAGTGTGTGCGCGTGTGTGTGTGTGTGTGTGTGTGTGTGTGTGTGAGTGTGTGTGTGAGTGTGTGTGTGTATGTGAGTGCACACCAGTCAGGGGGTGTGGGAGGTAATGCCTCATTAGTGGTATAATGAGTTAGTTATTAATCCAGACACACACACAACATATGTACATGCAATGTTGCATACTACATCAAAAATCTTTTTATCTTGAAAGTTTAATCGCAATAGTACTATTCCAGGAAATTAAAATCAACCGAAAGAGAGAGAGAGAGAGAGAGAGAGAGAGAGAGAGAGAGAGAGAGAGAGAGTGAGAGAGATCAGAGAGTGAAAGCGAGGGGTCATTTATTGTTTGATTGATCTCTTTGCATGTGGTAGAAGAAGACCCCATAGGAAGACTCCATCTCCTCCTGACTGGCTGTGAGGTGGTAGCCAACAAAGAGGTCTCCAGACCTGTTGGTGGCCAACACTTCTAACTCAAACACCTTTGCATTGCACTCTGGTGTATTCTTCATTAATAACTTACATTTAATTTTCAAAAGTAGACCATGACACTGTGATTTCCTCAGAGGAAAACATGATCCTGATTACCCATTAGCATGCAATGTACTTGCAAGGCTCCTTTTCAGGAAGCATTGGAAATAGACTGAGAGAAATTTTAGCTACACATTATGTTGTGCTTTTTCATACTGAGCATTAAATGCTGGTGTCTTGCATCTAAAACTGTTTTTTTGTTTGTTTGTTTGTTTGTTTTTTGTTTTGTTTTTTCTTTCCTGAGCATGCACACAATCATGTGCAAAGTTTGTGATGGATTGCCTTGCCATTTGAATATTTCATGCTTGGTTGGGTCGTAAGTTTTCCCACAGATCGGCAGTTGTGTCCAATGGCAAAGGAACAAGATCGGATGTACGCGGTAATGACTTTGAACAAACTGCTAACACAGATGATACTTCATTCCATAGTGTAACTTGGAGATGCTGCATAATTGCTTGCCGTGCTTATTGAGCAGTTTATTGTTTTCGCATGTGTCAAGACAAATGGACGTCTAGAATAGCTCTCAATAAACATATTTTCATGAGGCTGCATACATTAATATTATGTGTGTGTGAGTGTGTGTGTGTGTGTGTGTGTGGNAGTTGGTAATCTTCATTCAGAAAGGCTAAAATTTTTTGGTCCTTTTCAGCAGAATTCCGAATTTTTTTAAGTTTACTAAGTCTTGCCTCAAGACGAATAACACTTTGCCTAATTGACTTCACTGTAGGTGGAGATTGGCTAGGCCACAGTTTTCCAAATAGGCATGATAACCATCGACTCAGAGTAGCAAATGTGCACTTAGGATACCTGTTCAGGAACTGATATAGATCAAGTACATGCTCATTGGTGACCTTTTGTACTTGTTTGAGTTTTGGTATGTCTTCATCTACAGTAAAGTCAGGTATATACGCAAGAAGTGACGCTCCCTTGATACCAAGTTTCTGCAAACTAGAACTAACATCTGGCACATCTGCAACAGCCATGTGAGTGTCCTGAAGGTTATAAATGACAACATGGCACTTTTGAAGCTCAATAGGGAAGTGAAAAGTATCATAAACATATTAAAAAAACAGCTCAAGTAGTAGATATTCTATGGCTAGTCAACTCTATGAGAGTTTCTTTCGCAAGTAGACCACACAACTTGGCCAGATGTTCATTATTCACTTGCTTGAAGTAGTAAATACACAAAATACGAGCAAAATATCGAAAAACCACCACAAAATTCAAACTCAGCACCTTGAACACCCCCTAGACAACTTACTTTTCTCTGCTCAACTCAGAATCGTCTGCTCTCCACTCTCAAACACAAACGACTTCATTGTGCCGCTTGGACGTTCTAATTAACCGGAGAAAATTTTTCCTGTTTTTTTTTAACGTTTGACATCGCTATTTTTAGGTTAATGATTGTGAAGAAAGAGGATCCTTTCAGTTTATAACTTCTTGCTCTGCATCTAAGGTTGTTTACTAGTTGAGACATGCCCCTAGATCCTCGTAAACAACAATATGCTTGCTCGTGCCATTCTCGTGCTCTGCATGCGCGCTATATTATACGTCTACCCTTATGAATACAATATGGAGTAAACGATCGTTACATCTTGCATGCGACTCTATAGCTAAAAGATGAACCTGTGGGCTATACCTGAATAATATCGATAACCATGCAGCTTAGCTAGGCTAGCTGGCCACACTGAAAAATCAACACACAAAGCATGCAGGCCAACTATAGCATGCATATAACTCAAAACATCATGATACACACCGATTGGGGTCAGTCCAACAGTTATTATACATAATTAATTTGTTCATGCATGGATATTATAGCTATGGTTCATGAAACAGCTTCAGTTTATAACTTCTTGCTCTGCATCTAAGGTTGTTTACTAAAACATGCCTTAGATCCTCGTAAACAACTATTGTAATAGACTTGCTCGTGCCATTCCCGTGCTCTGCATGCGCGCTATTATACCCTTATGAATACAATACGGAGATATATATAGGGTGTGTATCATGTTTTGAGTTATATGCATGCTTTGTGTGTTGATTTTTCAGTGCATATGGCCAGCTAGCCTAGCTAAGCTGCATGGTTATCGATATTATTCAGGTATAGCCCACAGGTTCATCTTTTAGCTATAGAGTCGCATGGAAGATGTAACGATCGTCTATTTTCATTTAGACTAGATTGGGGTCAGTCCAACAGTTTAATATTATACATTGTTCATGAAACAGCTGCTGACTCTACATTGTTACTAGCTACAGTGTTCTCCTCCAGTCCTAATGCATTGGCTATCTCTTCCTCAAATGTCAGCAACGATGGAACAAATGTCTTCTCAGTAGCAGCACTGGCTGANGTGTGTGTGTGTATGTGAGTGCACACCAGTCAGGGGGTGTGGGAGGTAATGCCTCATTAGTGGTATAATGAGTTAGTTATTAATCCAGACACACACACAACATATGTACATGCAATGTTGCATACTACATCAAAAATCTTTTTATCTTGAAAGTTTAATCGCAATAGTACTATTCCAGGAAATTAAAATCAACCGAAAGAGAGAGAGAGAGAGAGAGAGAGAGAGAGAGAGAGAGAGAGAGAGAGAGAGAGACTTTTTAGTAATCTTTTAAACAAAAACAAGCACTTCTGTCAACTCCATTACCATGTTACTTTATTAAAAACACCAACTGTTGACACAGCAGTGCTTGGAGAGCTTAGACTAGTACACTGACACACACACACACATACAAACTTTTAACGCTACATACACATAAAACACAGGTACAAGTCTCTCTGTGCGTATGTGTGAGTGTGTGTGTGTGTGTATACAAGAGGTGGTATTATAAGCAATATAGCCAGAAGCCTTTCAGTTCAAGCCACAGGCTCATTAGGAAGAAAGCAGTATCCATTAACAATAATCAGAGGACCATCTAAAGTGATCCGCACACAAAAGCTTTCAAGTCACACACACACACACACAGACGCATAAGATTACGTCAAGCCCTACTACTAAAGCACATACATACATACATACATGTACGTGCAGGCAGTATCCACACACTTTTGCTAAGAATTCACTTGAGCTACGAACATAGGAGTATTTGATAGTGCTATCCTCTAACACAGAGAGGACTGGGTAGCCGGGCAGGAGTAACCAGATCTTACCAAAACACACACACATACACGGAGAGAGAGTGAAAACAATGAACAATGATATTCATTGACTGATGAATGACATAATAACATTCACACTGCTCATGCTTAGCACACCCAACTTGAGTTCATACGAATGTGTATGTAAGTGTGTGTTTAAGTGTAATACTGGGCTATATTAGAGCCATTATAGACAGTCGTGAGAGGCTACATAGCCGGCATTGCTGAGAATCGATACCCAATAAGAGTTAACAAGATTCATTTGGGAACGGATTTGAAAGTGTCCCATATTCATGCCTTAATGAAGCATACGAGAGAGTATTGAGTTACACACACACACACCTGACCTGCTAGGTAGGAAGGTCACGCTGTATACCCTACCACCATGTAGCACTGATAGGGGGGTTATGAAGACCTTGAAAGAAGAAGGAAAAAGCTCTACAGTTGCTGGAATTAAACACTTGATTCAAAACCAGGGAGTGTTTTTGAAAATTGCTCAACTCTTGAAGCCATCAACCTAAGCTGACTCAGTATACTTATACAGCTAGGAGGAAACACCACCTTACTGGAGCACATAGTCATCAAGGAATGGACAAACCCAGGAGTGGACAAACTAACCCAACAAATGCTATATGGGGTGTATACCAGTTGGGAATGTGGATAGAGAGGACTAGGTGAATATACTTCAATGAGTCCACGAAAAATGACACCGAATTATCAGCTTGAGAGCTTTTTGTGACTCGAATTAGACGGTTATAGTAACACACACATGTGTGATATAAGACGCATGGTGCAGCATCAAAGAACCATCAAAGGGATTGGGTGGCAATAGACACAGCTGGGTGGACAAAAAAACGCTTATGTGGTAGAATGGGGAACAAGTGGTCAGTACTTGGTGCTTTAATATCGGAGTGCCTTAATGTCAAGGACACGAGTCACGGCTTAAAACATAAGATTACAAACTTATTTCAGTGTGTGCTTTAAAAAGGGTATAGGGACACAAATTATGTGTGTTTATTCACAAGTACATAAAACAGTTTACTGTTTCAAATAATTCTTTGAAAGAGTTGCCATGCTAACCACTGTACCTGTCATTCTTTAGTTGCTCTGTTTCTTTTTCTCTTCTTCTGGTTTAGAGAAAGCCTGGACATTTTCAAAATGAAAGCACTATATTAGAGTCACAAACACAGAGAGATAACAGCCTATCATTTTATAGATACAAGTTAACACTGCTACTAAATTTTCCAAAGGTTTGAAGTGAGAAAACCATCTTGACACACTCACAGAGTGGCATTCATGCAAATTCAACACACAGGCCAGAGCCTACTGTCAATTCAATATCTCTCAGCGAGCCTCGTGGCCAGACACAGGTAGCTTTCACAGCAGAAATTGAACAACAGTGGACGCAAAAATTATACTGCCATATTTAGTAGAGCATAAGAAATTTTTATTTTGTTGGTTACGAACTAATTTATTGTGTTTAGTCTTTGTGTGTCCAAACAAAGCCTTCTTATACACTTACAATGTCTTGTGGATGTCGAACTTCGTCAAAACGATAGCAGCTAGCGTCTTCAACAGTATCAACTAACGGCTCGCTTTCTTTCTCTGCTATCCATGGCTGAACACTGTGGAGATATTTCCTTTCCGTTTACCCGTCCGTAAATTTCAAGAATCCTATTCGCGCACGTGACATTCGCAGATTCGCCCACGTGGCCACGTGGAGTGTGTGTTGCAATGACATACACCTTCAGTAATGGTTTTCGACTGGTGATTCCTTATCTGCATACTTCTAAAGCCAGAGTGAAGCATGCTTGGGTTGGAAGGCAAGCTATAGAGGTATGAGCTATCATAAAAATGTTAAATTTTCTTTGCTGTGAGCTTTCACATCATCCATCCACATTTCCATCCACATTTCCATCCACACATCCATCCACATTTCCATCAGGTGCTGAGAGAATTGATGCCATATCTCTCAAGCAATAGAATCCAGTCAGACTTTGACCAGCACAGGGTCCTAGTAGATGGAGCACCTGTCCACCCATCTCACAGGCTGGCTCTGCCGGAGACTCTCAGTTACACCAATCACTGGCATGAACCAGCGGTAATGATTGTGAAATATTTATAGGTAAAGGGTCACCAGAAGAAAAAGAAAAGCAGTTTTAGTCTTACACATGTGTGCATGCTTCAATAATACTTAATAAATTAAATTTTATAATTTTACTCAATCTGTGTTGAGTCTGCAGTGATACAATTGTTCTTTTTATACTCGCTATATTCTCTTTGTTCTCATTTCCGTCACCAGGTGTTGGACAATCCTATTCAAGTGGTTCACGTTAGTCGAGATCTCTTGGTCGTCAATAAGCCTCCCTCAATCCCTGTCCATCCAATTGGTAGATTTAGAGTAAGCCATTAATTGTAGCTTCGCTTTGTCTGCCGGTCAGTTAGTGTGTGCTTCTATTCTATTCTTGTGGGATGTCAGTTGAACACAGTCATGAAGATTGTGAAGAAAGAATATCCAGAGTTGTTGAAAGGTAGAAGTTGTTTTGCTGCTGTCCATAGGTGAGTCACTGATCCAGCTGTGTGTGTGTGTGTGTGTGTGTGTGTGTGTGTGTGTCTGT